>CAWUQG010000001.1:0-37635 GCA_963924545.1 Pogonocherus hispidulus
AAAAGTTTCTAACACTTTCATGTTTGGCTGGGTAGTTCAAAAGACCATTACGAAACTACAGAATTTCAGATTTGAAAAAATTCAGAGTCTAAGGGGATGAAAGTACCCAATCATTAACAAAATTTAAAAAATTCACAAAATCCACAAAAAAGTTTCTAACACTTTCATGTTTGGCTGGGTAGTTCAGAAGACCATTACGAAACTACAGTATTTCAGATTTGAAAAAATTCAGAGTCTAAGGGGATGAAACTACCCAGTCATTAATTAAATTTAAAAAATTCACAAAATCCACAAAAAAGTTTCTAACACTTTCATGTTTGGCTGGGTAGTTCAGAAGACCATTACGAAACTACAGTATTTCAGATTTGAAAAAATTCAGAGTCTAAGGGGATGAAACTACCCAGTCATTAATTAAATTTAAAAAATTCACAAAATCCCCAAAAGAGTTTCTAACACTTTCATGCTTGGTTGGGTAGTTCAGAAGACCAGTACTAAACTACAGTATTTTAGATTTTAAAAAATTCAGAGTCTAAGGGGAAGAAAGTACCCAATCATTAACAAAATTTAAAAAATTCACAAAATCCACAAAAAAGTTTGTAACACTTTCATGTTTGGCTGGGTAGTTCAGAAGACCATTACGAAACTACAGAATTTCAGATTTGAAAAAATTCAGAGTCTAAGGGGATGAAAGTACCCAATCATTAACAAAATTTAAAAAATTCACAAAATCCACAAAAAAGTTTGTAACACTTTCATGTTTGGCTGGGTAGTTCAGAAGACCATTACGAAACTACAGAATTTCAGATTTGAAAAAATTCAGAGTCTAAGGAGATGAAACTACCCAGTCATTAATTAAATTTAAAAAATTCACAAAATCCCCAAAAGAGTTTCTAACACTTTCATGCTTGGTTGGGTAGTTCAGAAGACCAGTACTAAACTACAGTAATTTAGATTTTAAAAAATTCAGAGTCTAAGGGAAAGAAAGTACCCAATCATTAACAAAATTTAAAAAATTCACAAAATCCACAAAAAAATTTCTAACACTTTCATGCTTGGTTGGGTAGTTCAGAAGACCAGTACTGAACTATAGTATTTCAGATTTGAAAAAATTCAGAGTCTAAGGGGATGAAACTACCCAGTCATTAATTAAATTTAAAAAATTCACAAAATCCACAAAAAAGTTTCTAACACTTTCATGTTTGGCTGGGTAGTTCAGAAGACCATTACGAAACTACAGTATTTCAGATTTGAAAAAATTCAGAGTCTAAGGGGATGAAACTACCCAGTCATTAATTAAATTTAAAAAATTCACAAAATCCACAAAAAAATTTCTAACACTTTCATGCTTGGTTGGGTAGTTCAGAAGACCAGTACTGAACTATAGTATTTCAGATTTGAAAAAACTCAGAGTCTAAGGGGATGAAAGTACCCAATCATTAACAAAATTTAAAAAATTCACAAAATCCACAAAAAAGTTTGTAACACTTTCATGTTTGGCTGGGTAGTTCAGAAGACCATTACGAAACTACAGAATTTCAGATTTGAAAAAATTCAGAGTCTAAGAAGATGAAACTACCCAGTCATTCATTAAATTTAAAAAATTCACAAAATCCCCAAAAGAGTTTCTAACACTTTCATGCTTGGTTGGGTAGTTCAGAAGACCAGTACTAAACTACAGTATTTCAGATTTGAAAAAATTCAGAGTCTAAGGGAAAGAAAGTACCCAATCATTAACAAAATTTAAAAAATTCACAAAATCCACAAAAAAGTTTGTAACACTTTCATGTTTGGCTGGGTAGTTCAGATGACCATTACGAAACTACAGTATTTCAGATTTGAAAAAATTCAGAGTCTAAGGGTATGAAACTACCCAATCATTAACAAAATTTAAAAAATTCACAAAATCCACAAAAAAGTTTCTAACACTTTCATGTTTGGCTGGGTAGTTCAGATGACCATTACGAAACTACAGTATTTCAGATTTGAAAAAATTCAGAGTCTAAGGGTATGAAACTACCCAATCATTAACAAAATTTAAAAAATTCACAAAATCCACAAAAAAGTTTCTAACACTTTCATGTTTGGCTGGGTAGTTCAGATGACCATTACGAAACTACAGTATTTCAGATTTGAAAAAATTCAAAGTCTAACGGGATGAAACTACCCAGTCATTAATAAACATTAAAAAATCCATAAAATCTGCAAAAAAGTTTCTAACACTTTCATGTTTGGCTGGGTAGTTCAGAAGACCAGTACTGAACTATAGTATTTCAGATTTGAAAAAATTCAGAGTCTAAGGGGATGAAAGTACCCAATCATTAACAAAATTTAAAAAATTCACAAAATCCACAAAAAAGTTTGTAACACTTTCATGTTTGGCTGGGTAGTTCAGAAGACCATTACGAAACTACAGAATTTCAGATTTGAAAAAATTCAGAGTCTAAGGAGATGAAACTACCCAGTCTTTAATTAAATTTAAAAAATTCATAAAATCCCCAAAAGAGTTTCTAACACTTTCATGCTTGGTTGGGTAGTTCAGAAGACCAGTACTAAACTACAGTATTTCAGATTTGAAAAAATTCAGAGTCTAAGGGGAAGAAAGTACCCAATCATTAACAAAATTTAAAAAATTCACAAAATCCACAAAAAAGTTTCTAACACTTTCATGTTTGGCTGGGTAGTTCAAAAGACCATTACGAAACTACAGAATTTCAGATTTGAAAAAATTCAGAGTCTAAGGGGATGAAAGTACCCAATCATTAACAAAATTTAAAAAATTCACAAAATCCACAAAAAAGTTTCTAACACTTTCATGTTTGGCTGGGTAGTTCAGAAGACCATTACGAAACTACAGTATTTCAGATTTGAAAAAATTCAGAGTCTAAGGGGATGAAACTACCCAGTCATTAATTAAATTTAAAAAATTCACAAAATCCACAAAAAAGTTTCTAACACTTTCATGTTTGGCTGGGTAGTTCAGAAGACCATTACGAAACTACAGTATTTCAGATTTGAAAAAATTCAGAGTCTAAGGGGATGAAACTACCCAGTCATTAATTAAATTTAAAAAATTCACAAAATCCCCAAAAGAGTTTCTAACACTTTCATGCTTGGTTGGGTAGTTCAGAAGACCAGTACTAAACTACAGTATTTCAGATTTTAAAAAATTCAGAGTCTAAGGGGAAGAAAGTACCCAATCATTAACAAAATTTAAAAAATTCACAAAATCCACAAAAAAGTTTGTAACACTTTCATGTTTGGCTGGGTAGTTCAGAAGACCATTACGAAACTACAGAATTTCAGATTTGAAAAAATTCAGAGACTAAGGGGATGAAAGTACCCAATCATTAACAAAATTTAAAAAATTCACAAAATCCACAAAAAAGTTTGTAACACTTTCATGTTTGGCTGGGTAGTTCAGAAGACCATTACGAAACTACAGAATTTCAGATTTGAAAAAATTCAGAGTCTAAGGAGATGAAACTACCCAGTCATTAATTAAATTTAAAAAATTCACAAAATCCCCAAAGGAGTTTCTAACACTTTCATGCTTGGTTGGGTAGTTCAGAAGACCAGTACTAAACTACAGTAATTTAGATTTTAAAAAATTCAGAGTCTAAGGGAAAGAAAGTACCCAATCATTAACAAAATTTAAAAAATTCACAAAATCCACAAAAAAGTTTCTAACACTTTCATGTTTGGCTGGGTAGTTCAAAAGACCATTACGAAACTACAGAATTTCAGATTTGAAAAAATTCAGAGTCTAAGGGGATGAAAGTACCCAATCATTAACAAAATTTAAAAAATTCACAAAATCCACAAAAAAGTTTCTAACACTTTCATGTTTGGCTGGGTAGTTCAGAAGACCATTACGAAACTACAGTATTTCAGATTTGAAAAAATTCAGAGTCTAAGGGGATGAAACTACCCAGTCATTAATTAAATTTAAAAAATTCACAAAATCCCCAAAAGAGTTTCTAACACTTTCATGCTTGGTTGGGTAGTTCAGAAGACCAGTACTAAACTACAGTATTTTAGATTTTAAAAAATTCAGAGTCTAAGGGGAAGAAAGTACCCAATCATTAACAAAATTTAAAAAATTCACAAAATCCACAAAAAAGTTTGTAACACTTTCATGTTTGGCTGGGTAGTTCAGAAGACCATTACGAAACTACAGAATTTCAGATTTGAAAAAATTCAGAGTCTAAGGGGATGAAAGTACCCAATCATTAACAAAATTTAAAAAATTCACAAAATCCACAAAAAAGTTTGTAACACTTTCATGTTTGGCTGGGTAGTTCAGAAGACCATTACGAAACTACAGAATTTCAGATTTGAAAAAATTCAGAGTCTAAGGAGATGAAACTACCCAGTCATTAATTAAATTTAAAAAATTCACAAAATCCCCAAAAGAGTTTCTAACACTTTCATGCTTGGTTGGGTAGTTCAGAAGACCAGTACTAAACTACAGTAATTTAGATTTTAAAAAATTCAGAGTCTAAGGGAAAGAAAGTACCCAATCATTAACAAAATTTAAAAAATTCACAAAATCCACAAAAAAATTTCTAACACTTTCATGCTTGGTTGGGTAGTTCAGAAGACCAGTACTGAACTATAGTATTTCAGATTTGAAAAAATTCAGAGTCTAAGGGGATGAAACTACCCAGTCATTAATTAAATTTAAAAAATTCACAAAATCCACAAAAAAGTTTCTAACACTTTCATGTTTGGCTGGGTAGTTCAGAAGACCATTACGAAACTACAGTATTTCAGATTTGAAAAAATTCAGAGTCTAAGGGGATGAAACTACCCAGTCATTAATTAAATTTAAAAAATTCACAAAATCCACAAAAAAATTTCTAACACTTTCATGCTTGGTTGGGTAGTTCAGAAGACCAGTACTGAACTATAGTATTTCAGATTTGAAAAAACTCAGAGTCTAAGGGGATGAAAGTACCCAATCATTAACAAAATTTAAAAAATTCACAAAATCCACAAAAAAGTTTGTAACACTTTCATGTTTGGCTGGGTAGTTCAGAAGACCATTACGAAACTACAGAATTTCAGATTTGAAAAAATTCAGAGTCTAAGAAGATGAAACTACCCAGTCATTCATTAAATTTAAAAAATTCACAAAATCCCCAAAAGAGTTTCTAACACTTTCATGCTTGGTTGGGTAGTTCAGAAGACCAGTACTAAACTACAGTATTTCAGATTTGAAAAAATTCAGAGTCTAAGGGAAAGAAAGTACCCAATCATTAACAAAATTTAAAAAATTCACAAAATCCACAAAAAAGTTTGTAACACTTTCATGTTTGGCTGGGTAGTTCAGATGACCATTACGAAACTACAGTATTTCAGATTTGAAAAAATTCAGAGTCTAAGGGTATGAAACTACCCAATCATTAACAAAATTTAAAAAATTCACAAAATCCACAAAAAAGTTTCTAACACTTTCATGTTTGGCTGGGTAGTTCAGATGACCATTACGAAACTACAGTATTTCAGATTTGAAAAAATTCAGAGTCTAAGGGTATGAAACTACCCAATCATTAACAAAATTTAAAAAATTCACAAAATCCACAAAAAAGTTTCTAACACTTTCATGTTTGGCTGGGTAGTTCAGATGACCATTACGAAACTACAGTATTTCAGATTTGAAAAAATTCAAAGTCTAACGGGATGAAACTACCCAGTCATTAATAAACATTAAAAAATCCATAAAATCTGCAAAAAAGTTTCTAACACTTTCATGTTTGGCTGGGTAGTTCAGAAGACCAGTACTGAACTATAGTATTTCAGATTTGAAAAAATTCAGAGTCTAAGGGGATGAAAGTACCCAATCATTAACAAAATTTAAAAAATTCACAAAATCCACAAAAAAGTTTGTAACACTTTCATGTTTGGCTGGGTAGTTCAGAAGACCATTACGAAACTACAGAATTTCAGATTTGAAAAAATTCAGAGTCTAAGGAGATGAAACTACCCAGTCTTTAATTAAATTTAAAAAATTCATAAAATCCCCAAAAGAGTTTCTAACACTTTCATGCTTGGTTGGGTAGTTCAGAAGACCAGTACTAAACTACAGTATTTCAGATTTGAAAAAATTCAGAGTCTAAGGGGAAGAAAGTACCCAATCATTAACAAAATTTAAAAAATTCACAAAATCCACAAAAAAGTTTCTAACACTTTCATGTTTGGCTGGGTAGTTCAAAAGACCATTACGAAACTACAGAATTTCAGATTTGAAAAAATTCAGAGTCTAAGGGGATGAAAGTACCCAATCATTAACAAAATTTAAAAAATTCACAAAATCCACAAAAAAGTTTCTAACACTTTCATGTTTGGCTGGGTAGTTCAGAAGACCATTACGAAACTACAGTATTTCAGATTTGAAAAAATTCAGAGTCTAAGGGGATGAAACTACCCAGTCATTAATTAAATTTAAAAAATTCACAAAATCCACAAAAAAGTTTCTAACACTTTCATGTTTGGCTGGGTAGTTCAGAAGACCATTACGAAACTACAGTATTTCAGATTTGAAAAAATTCAGAGTCTAAGGGGATGAAACTACCCAGTCATTAATTAAATTTAAAAAATTCACAAAATCCCCAAAAGAGTTTCTAACACTTTCATGCTTGGTTGGGTAGTTCAGAAGACCAGTACTAAACTACAGTATTTCAGATTTTAAAAAATTCAGAGTCTAAGGGGAAGAAAGTACCCAATCATTAACAAAATTTAAAAAATTCACAAAATCCACAAAAAAGTTTGTAACACTTTCATGTTTGGCTGGGTAGTTCAGAAGACCATTACGAAACTACAGAATTTCAGATTTGAAAAAATTCAGAGACTAAGGGGATGAAAGTACCCAATCATTAACAAAATTTAAAAAATTCACAAAATCCACAAAAAAGTTTGTAACACTTTCATGTTTGGCTGGGTAGTTCAGAAGACCATTACGAAACTACAGAATTTCAGATTTGAAAAAATTCAGAGTCTAAGGAGATGAAACTACCCAGTCATTAATTAAATTTAAAAAATTCACAAAATCCCCAAAGGAGTTTCTAACACTTTCATGCTTGGTTGGGTAGTTCAGAAGACCAGTACTAAACTACAGTAATTTAGATTTTAAAAAATTCAGAGTCTAAGGGAAAGAAAGTACCCAATCATTAACAAAATTTAAAAAATTCACAAAATCCACAAAAAAATTTCTAACACTTTCATGCTTGGTTGGGTAGTTCAGAAGACCAGTACTGAACTATAGTATTTCAGATTTGAAAAAATTCAGAGTCTAAGGGGATGAAACTACCCAGTCATTAATTAAATTTAAAAAATTCACAAAATCCACAAAAAAGTTTCTAACACTTTCATGTTTGGCTGGGTAGTTCAGAAGACCATTACGAAACTACAGTATTTCAGATTTGAAAAAATTCAGAGTCTAAGGGGATGAAACTACCCAGTCATTAATTAAATTTAAAAAATTCACAAAATCCACAAAAAAATTTCTAACACTTTCATGCTTGGTTGGGTAGTTCAGAAGACCAGTACTGAACTATAGTATTTCAGATTTGAAAAAACTCAGAGTCTAAGGGGATGAAAGTACCCAATCATTAACAAAATTTAAAAAATTCACAAAATCCACAAAAAAGTTTGTAACACTTTCATGTTTGGCTGGGTAGTTCAGAAGACCATTACGAAACTACAGAATTTCAGATTTGAAAAAATTCAGAGTCTAAGAAGATGAAACTACCCAGTCATTCATTAAATTTAAAAAATTCACAAAATCCCCAAAAGAGTTTCTAACACTTTCATGCTTGGTTGGGTAGTTCAGAAGACCAGTACTAAACTACAGTATTTCAGATTTGAAAAAATTCAGAGTCTAAGGGAAAGAAAGTACCCAATCATTAACAAAATTTAAAAAATTCACAAAATCCACAAAAAAGTTTCTAACACTTTCATGTTTGGCTGGGTAGTTCAGAAGACCATTACGAAACTACAGAATTTCAGATTTGAAAAAATTCAGAGTCTAAGGGGATGAAAGTACCCAATCATTAACAAAATTTAAAAAATTCACAAAATCCACAAAAAAGTTTCTAACACTTTCATGTTTGGCTGGGTAGTTCAGATGACCATTACGAAACTACAGTATTTCAGATTTGAAAAAATTCAAAGTCTAACGGGATGAAACTACCCAGTCATTAATAAACATTAAAAAATCCATAAAATCTGCAAAAAAGTTTCTAACACTTTCATGTTTGGCTGGGTAGTTCAGAAGACCAGTACTGAACTATAGTATTTCAGATTTGAAAAAATTCAGAGTCTAAGGGGATGAAAGTACCCAATCATTAACAAAATTTAAAAAATTCACAAAATCCACAAAAAAGTTTGTAACACTTTCATGTTTGGCTGGGTAGTTCAGAAGACCATTACGAAACTACAGAATTTCAGATTTGAAAAAATTCAGAGTCTAAGGAGATGAAACTACCCAGTCTTTAATTAAATTTAAAAAATTCATAAAATCCCCAAAAGAGTTTCTAACACTTTCATGCTTGGTTGGGTAGTTCAGAAGACCAGTACTAAACTACAGTATTTCAGATTTGAAAAAATTCAGAGTCTAAGGGGAAGAAAGTACCCAATCATTAACAAAATTTAAAAAATTCACAAAATCCACAAAAAAGTTTCTAACACTTTCATGTTTGGCTGGGTAGTTCAGAAGACCATTACGAAACTACAGAATTTCAGATTTGAAAAAATTCAGAGTCTAAGGGGATGAAAGTACCCAATCATTAACAAAATTTAAAAAATTCACAAAATCCACAAAAAAGTTTCTAACACTTTCATGTTTGGCTGGGTAGTTCAGATGACCATTACGAAACTACAGTATTTCAGATTTGAAAAAATTCAGAGTCTAAGGGTATGAAACTACCCAGTCATTAATTAAATTTAAAAAATTCACAAAATCCCCAAAAGAGTTTCTAACACTTTCATGCTTGGTTGGGTAGTTCAGAAGACCAGTACTAAACTACAGTATTTCAGATTTTAAAAAATTCAGAGTCTAAGGGGAAGAAAGTACCCAATCATTAACAAAATTTAAAAAATTCACAAAATCCACAAAAAAGTTTCTAACACTTTCATGTTTGGCTGGGTAGTTCAGAAGACCATTACGAAACTACAGAATTTCAGATTTGAAAAAATTCAGAGTCTAAGGGGATGAAAGTACCCAATCATTAACAAAATTTAAAAAATTCACAAAATCCACAAAAAAGTTTCTAACACTTTCATGTTTGGCTGGGTAGTTCAGAAGACCATTACGAAACTACAGTATTTCAGATTTGAAAAAATTCAGAGTCTAAGGGGATGAAACTACCCAGTCATTAATTAAATTTAAAAAATTCACAAAATCCACAAAAAAGTTTCTAACACTTTCATGTTTGGCTGGGTAGTTCAGAAGACCATTACGAAACTACAGTATTTCAGATTTGAAAAAATTCAGAGTCTAAGGGGATGAAACTACCCAGTCATTAATTAAATTTAAAAAATTCACAAAATCCCCAAAAGAGTTTCTAACACTTTCATGCTTGGTTGGGTAGTTCAGAAGACCAGTACTAAACTACAGTATTTCAGATTTTAAAAAATTCAGAGTCTAAGGGGAAGAAAGTACCCAATCATTAACAAAATTTAAAAAATTCACAAAATCCACAAAAAAGTTTGTAACACTTTCATGTTTGGCTGGGTAGTTCAGAAGACCATTACGAAACTACAGAATTTCAGATTTGAAAAAATTCAGAGTCTAAGGGGATGAAAGTACCCAATCATTAACAAAATTTAAAAAATTCACAAAATCCACAAAAAAGTTTGTAACACTTTCATGTTTGGCTGGGTAGTTCAGAAGACCATTACGAAACTACAGAATTTCAGATTTGAAAAAATTCAGAGTCTAAGGAGATGAAACTACCCAGTCATTAATTAAATTTAAAAAATTCACAAAATCCCCAAAAGAGTTTCTAACACTTTCATGCTTGGTTGGGTAGTTCAGAAGACCAGTACTAAACTACAGTATTTCAGATTTTAAAAAATTCAGAGTCTAAGGGAAAGAAAGTACCCAATCATTAACAAAATTTAAAAAATTCACAAAATCCACAAAAAAATTTCTAACACTTTCATGCTTGGTTGGGTAGTTCAGAAGACCAGTACTGAACTATAGTATTTCAGATTTGAAAAAATTCAGAGTCTAAGGGGATGAAACTACCCAGTCATTAATTAAATTTAAAAAATTCACAAAATCCACAAAAAAGTTTCTAACACTTTCATGTTTGGCTGGGTAGTTCAGAAGACCATTACGAAACTACAGTATTTCAGATTTGAAAAAATTCAGAGTCTAAGGGGATGAAACTACCCAGTCATTAATTAAATTTAAAAAATTCACAAAATCCACAAAAAAATTTCTAACACTTTCATGCTTGGTTGGGTAGTTCAGAAGACCAGTACTGAACTATAGTATTTCAGATTTGAAAAAACTCAGAGTCTAAGGGGATGAAAGTACCCAATCATTAACAAAATTTAAAAAATTCACAAAATCCACAAAAAAGTTTGTAACACTTTCATGTTTGGCTGGGTAGTTCAGAAGACCATTACGAAACTACAGAATTTCAGATTTGAAAAAATTCAGAGTCTAAGAAGATGAAACTACCCAGTCATTAATTAAATTTAAAAAATTCACAAAATCCCCAAAAGAGTTTCTAACACTTTCATGCTTGGTTGGGTAGTTCAGAAGACCAGTACTAAACTACAGTATTTCAGATTTGAAAAAATTCAGAGTCTAAGGGAAAGAAAGTACCCAATCATTAACAAAATTTAAAAAATTCACAAAATCCACAAAAAAATTTCTAACACTTTCATGCTTGGTTGGGTAGTTCAGAAGACCAGTACTGAACTATAGTATTTCAGATTTGAAAAAATTCAGAGTCTAAGGGGATGAAACTACCCAGTCATTAATTAAATTTAAAAAATTCACAAAATCCACAAAAAAGTTTCTAACACTTTCATGTTTGGCTGGGTAGTTCAGAAGACCATTACGAAACTACAGTATTTCAGATTTGAAAAAATTCAGAGTCTAAGGGGATGAAACTACCCAGTCATTAATTAAATTTAAAAAATTCACAAAATCCACAAAAAAATTTCTAACACTTTCATGCTTGGTTGGGTAGTTCAGAAGACCAGTACTGAACTATAGTATTTCAGATTTGAAAAAACTCAGAGTCTAAGGGGATGAAAGTACCCAATCATTAACAAAATTTAAAAAATTCACAAAATCCACAAAAAAGTTTGTAACACTTTCATGTTTGGCTGGGTAGTTCAGAAGACCATTACGAAACTACAGAATTTCAGATTTGAAAAAATTCAGAGTCTAAGAAGATGAAACTACCCAGTCATTAATTAAATTTAAAAAATTCACAAAATCCCCAAAAGAGTTTCTAACACTTTCATGCTTGGTTGGGTAGTTCAGAAGACCAGTACTAAACTACAGTATTTCAGATTTGAAAAAATTCAGAGTCTAAGGGAAAGAAAGTACCCAATCATTAACAAAATTTAAAAAATTCACAAAATCCACAAAAAAGTTTCTAACACTTTCATGTTTGGCTGGGTAGTTCAGAAGACCATTACGAAACTACAGAATTTCAGATTTGAAAAAATTCAGAGTCTAAGGGGATGAAAGTACCCAATCATTAACAAAATTTAAAAAATTCACAAAATCCACAAAAAAGTTTCTAACACTTTCATGTTTGGCTGGGTAGTTCAGATGACCATTACGAAACTACAGTATTTCAGATTTGAAAAAATTCAAAGTCTAACGGGATGAAACTACCCAGTCATTAATAAACATTAAAAAATCCATAAAATCTGCAAAAAAGTTTCTAACACTTTCATGTTTGGCTGGGTAGTTCAGAAGACCAGTACTGAACTATAGTATTTCAGATTTGAAAAAATTCAGAGTCTAAGGGGATGAAAGTACCCAATCATTAACAAAATTTAAAAAATTCACAAAATCCACAAAAAAGTTTGTAACACTTTCATGTTTGGCTGGGTAGTTCAGAAGACCATTACGAAACTACAGAATTTCAGATTTGAAAAAATTCAGAGTCTAAGGAGATGAAACTACCCAGTCTTTAATTAAATTTAAAAAATTCATAAAATCCCCAAAAGAGTTTCTAACACTTTCATGCTTGGTTGGGTAGTTCAGAAGACCAGTACTAAACTACAGTATTTCAGATTTGAAAAAATTCAGAGTCTAAGGGGAAGAAAGTACCCAATCATTAACAAAATTTAAAAAATTCACAAAATCCACAAAAAAGTTTGTAACACTTTCATGTTTGGCTGGGTAGTTCAGAAGACCATTACGAAACTACAGAATTTCAGATTTGAAAAAATTCAGAGTCTAAGGGGATGAAAGTACCCAATCATTAACAAAATTTAAAAAATTCACAAAATCCACAAAAAAGTTTCTAACACTTTCATGTTTGGCTGGGTAGTTCAGATGACCATTACGAAACTACAGTATTTCAGATTTGAAAAAATTCAGAGTCTAAGGGTATGAAACTACCCAGTCATTAATTAAATTTAAAAAATTCACAAAATCCCCAAAAGAGTTTCTAACACTTTCATGCTTGGTTGGGTAGTTCAGAAGACCAGTACTAAACTACAGTATTTCAGATTTTAAAAAATTCAGAGTCTAAGGGGAAGAAAGTACCCAATCATTAACAAAATTTAAAAAATTCACAAAATCCACAAAAAAGTTTCTAACACTTTCATGTTTGGCTGGGTAGTTCAAAAGACCATTACGAAACTACAGAATTTCAGATTTGAAAAAATTCAGAGTCTAAGGGGATGAAAGTACCCAATCATTAACAAAATTTAAAAAATTCACAAAATCCACAAAAAAGTTTCTAACACTTTCATGTTTGGCTGGGTAGTTCAGAAGACCATTACGAAACTACAGTATTTCAGATTTGAAAAAATTCAGAGTCTAAGGGGATGAAACTACCCAGTCATTAATTAAATTTAAAAAATTCACAAAATCCACAAAAAAGTTTCTAACACTTTCATGTTTGGCTGGGTAGTTCAGAAGACCATTACGAAACTACAGTATTTCAGATTTGAAAAAATTCAGAGTCTAAGGGGATGAAACTACCCAGTCATTAATTAAATTTAAAAAATTCACAAAATCCCCAAAAGAGTTTCTAACACTTTCATGCTTGGTTGGGTAGTTCAGAAGACCAGTACTAAACTACAGTATTTTAGATTTTAAAAAATTCAGAGTCTAAGGGGAAGAAAGTACCCAATCATTAACAAAATTTAAAAAATTCACAAAATCCACAAAAAAGTTTGTAACACTTTCATGTTTGGCTGGGTAGTTCAGAAGACCATTACGAAACTACAGAATTTCAGATTTGAAAAAATTCAGAGTCTAAGGGGATGAAAGTACCCAATCATTAACAAAATTTAAAAAATTCACAAAATCCACAAAAAAGTTTGTAACACTTTCATGTTTGGCTGGGTAGTTCAGAAGACCATTACGAAACTACAGAATTTCAGATTTGAAAAAATTCAGAGTCTAAGGAGATGAAACTACCCAGTCATTAATTAAATTTAAAAAATTCACAAAATCCCCAAAAGAGTTTCTAACACTTTCATGCTTGGTTGGGTAGTTCAGAAGACCAGTACTAAACTACAGTAATTTAGATTTTAAAAAATTCAGAGTCTAAGGGAAAGAAAGTACCCAATCATTAACAAAATTTAAAAAATTCACAAAATCCACAAAAAAATTTCTAACACTTTCATGCTTGGTTGGGTAGTTCAGAAGACCAGTACTGAACTATAGTATTTCAGATTTGAAAAAATTCAGAGTCTAAGGGGATGAAACTACCCAGTCATTAATTAAATTTAAAAAATTCACAAAATCCACAAAAAAGTTTCTAACACTTTCATGTTTGGCTGGGTAGTTCAGAAGACCATTACGAAACTACAGTATTTCAGATTTGAAAAAATTCAGAGTCTAAGGGGATGAAACTACCCAGTCATTAATTAAATTTAAAAAATTCACAAAATCCACAAAAAAATTTCTAACACTTTCATGCTTGGTTGGGTAGTTCAGAAGACCAGTACTGAACTATAGTATTTCAGATTTGAAAAAACTCAGAGTCTAAGGGGATGAAAGTACCCAATCATTAACAAAATTTAAAAAATTCACAAAATCCACAAAAAAGTTTGTAACACTTTCATGTTTGGCTGGGTAGTTCAGAAGACCATTACGAAACTACAGAATTTCAGATTTGAAAAAATTCAGAGTCTAAGAAGATGAAACTACCCAGTCATTCATTAAATTTAAAAAATTCACAAAATCCCCAAAAGAGTTTCTAACACTTTCATGCTTGGTTGGGTAGTTCAGAAGACCAGTACTAAACTACAGTATTTCAGATTTGAAAAAATTCAGAGTCTAAGGGAAAGAAAGTACCCAATCATTAACAAAATTTAAAAAATTCACAAAATCCACAAAAAAGTTTGTAACACTTTCATGTTTGGCTGGGTAGTTCAGATGACCATTACGAAACTACAGTATTTCAGATTTGAAAAAATTCAGAGTCTAAGGGTATGAAACTACCCAATCATTAACAAAATTTAAAAAATTCACAAAATCCACAAAAAAGTTTCTAACACTTTCATGTTTGGCTGGGTAGTTCAGATGACCATTACGAAACTACAGTATTTCAGATTTGAAAAAATTCAGAGTCTAAGGGTATGAAACTACCCAATCATTAACAAAATTTAAAAAATTCACAAAATCCACAAAAAAGTTTCTAACACTTTCATGTTTGGCTGGGTAGTTCAGATGACCATTACGAAACTACAGTATTTCAGATTTGAAAAAATTCAAAGTCTAACGGGATGAAACTACCCAGTCATTAATAAACATTAAAAAATCCATAAAATCTGCAAAAAAGTTTCTAACACTTTCATGTTTGGCTGGGTAGTTCAGAAGACCAGTACTGAACTATAGTATTTCAGATTTGAAAAAATTCAGAGTCTAAGGGGATGAAAGTACCCAATCATTAACAAAATTTAAAAAATTCACAAAATCCACAAAAAAGTTTGTAACACTTTCATGTTTGGCTGGGTAGTTCAGAAGACCATTACGAAACTACAGAATTTCAGATTTGAAAAAATTCAGAGTCTAAGGAGATGAAACTACCCAGTCTTTAATTAAATTTAAAAAATTCATAAAATCCCCAAAAGAGTTTCTAACACTTTCATGCTTGGTTGGGTAGTTCAGAAGACCAGTACTAAACTACAGTATTTCAGATTTGAAAAAATTCAGAGTCTAAGGGGAAGAAAGTACCCAATCATTAACAAAATTTAAAAAATTCACAAAATCCACAAAAAAGTTTCTAACACTTTCATGTTTGGCTGGGTAGTTCAAAAGACCATTACGAAACTACAGAATTTCAGATTTGAAAAAATTCAGAGTCTAAGGGGATGAAAGTACCCAATCATTAACAAAATTTAAAAAATTCACAAAATCCACAAAAAAGTTTCTAACACTTTCATGTTTGGCTGGGTAGTTCAGAAGACCATTACGAAACTACAGTATTTCAGATTTGAAAAAATTCAGAGTCTAAGGGGATGAAACTACCCAGTCATTAATTAAATTTAAAAAATTCACAAAATCCACAAAAAAGTTTCTAACACTTTCATGTTTGGCTGGGTAGTTCAGAAGACCATTACGAAACTACAGTATTTCAGATTTGAAAAAATTCAGAGTCTAAGGGGATGAAACTACCCAGTCATTAATTAAATTTAAAAAATTCACAAAATCCCCAAAAGAGTTTCTAACACTTTCATGCTTGGTTGGGTAGTTCAGAAGACCAGTACTAAACTACAGTATTTCAGATTTTAAAAAATTCAGAGTCTAAGGGGAAGAAAGTACCCAATCATTAACAAAATTTAAAAAATTCACAAAATCCACAAAAAAGTTTGTAACACTTTCATGTTTGGCTGGGTAGTTCAGAAGACCATTACGAAACTACAGAATTTCAGATTTGAAAAAATTCAGAGACTAAGGGGATGAAAGTACCCAATCATTAACAAAATTTAAAAAATTCACAAAATCCACAAAAAAGTTTGTAACACTTTCATGTTTGGCTGGGTAGTTCAGAAGACCATTACGAAACTACAGAATTTCAGATTTGAAAAAATTCAGAGTCTAAGGAGATGAAACTACCCAGTCATTAATTAAATTTAAAAAATTCACAAAATCCCCAAAGGAGTTTCTAACACTTTCATGCTTGGTTGGGTAGTTCAGAAGACCAGTACTAAACTACAGTAATTTAGATTTTAAAAAATTCAGAGTCTAAGGGAAAGAAAGTACCCAATCATTAACAAAATTTAAAAAATTCACAAAATCCACAAAAAAATTTCTAACACTTTCATGCTTGGTTGGGTAGTTCAGAAGACCAGTACTGAACTATAGTATTTCAGATTTGAAAAAATTCAGAGTCTAAGGGGATGAAACTACCCAGTCATTAATTAAATTTAAAAAATTCACAAAATCCACAAAAAAGTTTCTAACACTTTCATGTTTGGCTGGGTAGTTCAGAAGACCATTACGAAACTACAGTATTTCAGATTTGAAAAAATTCAGAGTCTAAGGGGATGAAACTACCCAGTCATTAATTAAATTTAAAAAATTCACAAAATCCACAAAAAAATTTCTAACACTTTCATGCTTGGTTGGGTAGTTCAGAAGACCAGTACTGAACTATAGTATTTCAGATTTGAAAAAACTCAGAGTCTAAGGGGATGAAAGTACCCAATCATTAACAAAATTTAAAAAATTCACAAAATCCACAAAAAAGTTTGTAACACTTTCATGTTTGGCTGGGTAGTTCAGAAGACCATTACGAAACTACAGAATTTCAGATTTGAAAAAATTCAGAGTCTAAGAAGATGAAACTACCCAGTCATTCATTAAATTTAAAAAATTCACAAAATCCCCAAAAGAGTTTCTAACACTTTCATGCTTGGTTGGGTAGTTCAGAAGACCAGTACTAAACTACAGTATTTCAGATTTGAAAAAATTCAGAGTCTAAGGGAAAGAAAGTACCCAATCATTAACAAAATTTAAAAAATTCACAAAATCCACAAAAAAGTTTCTAACACTTTCATGTTTGGCTGGGTAGTTCAGAAGACCATTACGAAACTACAGAATTTCAGATTTGAAAAAATTCAGAGTCTAAGGGGATGAAAGTACCCAATCATTAACAAAATTTAAAAAATTCACAAAATCCACAAAAAAGTTTCTAACACTTTCATGTTTGGCTGGGTAGTTCAGATGACCATTACGAAACTACAGTATTTCAGATTTGAAAAAATTCAAAGTCTAACGGGATGAAACTACCCAGTCATTAATAAACATTAAAAAATCCATAAAATCTGCAAAAAAGTTTCTAACACTTTCATGTTTGGCTGGGTAGTTCAGAAGACCAGTACTGAACTATAGTATTTCAGATTTGAAAAAATTCAGAGTCTAAGGGGATGAAAGTACCCAATCATTAACAAAATTTAAAAAATTCACAAAATCCACAAAAAAGTTTGTAACACTTTCATGTTTGGCTGGGTAGTTCAGAAGACCATTACGAAACTACAGAATTTCAGATTTGAAAAAATTCAGAGTCTAAGGAGATGAAACTACCCAGTCTTTAATTAAATTTAAAAAATTCATAAAATCCCCAAAAGAGTTTCTAACACTTTCATGCTTGGTTGGGTAGTTCAGAAGACCAGTACTAAACTACAGTATTTCAGATTTGAAAAAATTCAGAGTCTAAGGGGAAGAAAGTACCCAATCATTAACAAAATTTAAAAAATTCACAAAATCCACAAAAAAGTTTCTAACACTTTCATGTTTGGCTGGGTAGTTCAGAAGACCATTACGAAACTACAGAATTTCAGATTTGAAAAAATTCAGAGTCTAAGGGGATGAAAGTACCCAATCATTAACAAAATTTAAAAAATTCACAAAATCCACAAAAAAGTTTCTAACACTTTCATGTTTGGCTGGGTAGTTCAGATGACCATTACGAAACTACAGTATTTCAGATTTGAAAAAATTCAGAGTCTAAGGGTATGAAACTACCCAGTCATTAATTAAATTTAAAAAATTCACAAAATCCCCAAAAGAGTTTCTAACACTTTCATGCTTGGTTGGGTAGTTCAGAAGACCAGTACTAAACTACAGTATTTCAGATTTTAAAAAATTCAGAGTCTAAGGGGAAGAAAGTACCCAATCATTAACAAAATTTAAAAAATTCACAAAATCCACAAAAAAGTTTCTAACACTTTCATGTTTGGCTGGGTAGTTCAGAAGACCATTACGAAACTACAGAATTTCAGATTTGAAAAAATTCAGAGTCTAAGGGGATGAAAGTACCCAATCATTAACAAAATTTAAAAAATTCACAAAATCCACAAAAAAGTTTCTAACACTTTCATGTTTGGCTGGGTAGTTCAGAAGACCATTACGAAACTACAGTATTTCAGATTTGAAAAAATTCAGAGTCTAAGGGGATGAAACTACCCAGTCATTAATTAAATTTAAAAAATTCACAAAATCCACAAAAAAGTTTCTAACACTTTCATGTTTGGCTGGGTAGTTCAGAAGACCATTACGAAACTACAGTATTTCAGATTTGAAAAAATTCAGAGTCTAAGGGGATGAAACTACCCAGTCATTAATTAAATTTAAAAAATTCACAAAATCCCCAAAAGAGTTTCTAACACTTTCATGCTTGGTTGGGTAGTTCAGAAGACCAGTACTAAACTACAGTATTTCAGATTTTAAAAAATTCAGAGTCTAAGGGGAAGAAAGTACCCAATCATTAACAAAATTTAAAAAATTCACAAAATCCACAAAAAAGTTTGTAACACTTTCATGTTTGGCTGGGTAGTTCAGAAGACCATTACGAAACTACAGAATTTCAGATTTGAAAAAATTCAGAGTCTAAGGGGATGAAAGTACCCAATCATTAACAAAATTTAAAAAATTCACAAAATCCACAAAAAAGTTTGTAACACTTTCATGTTTGGCTGGGTAGTTCAGAAGACCATTACGAAACTACAGAATTTCAGATTTGAAAAAATTCAGAGTCTAAGGAGATGAAACTACCCAGTCATTAATTAAATTTAAAAAATTCACAAAATCCCCAAAAGAGTTTCTAACACTTTCATGCTTGGTTGGGTAGTTCAGAAGACCAGTACTAAACTACAGTATTTCAGATTTTAAAAAATTCAGAGTCTAAGGGAAAGAAAGTACCCAATCATTAACAAAATTTAAAAAATTCACAAAATCCACAAAAAAATTTCTAACACTTTCATGCTTGGTTGGGTAGTTCAGAAGACCAGTACTGAACTATAGTATTTCAGATTTGAAAAAATTCAGAGTCTAAGGGGATGAAACTACCCAGTCATTAATTAAATTTAAAAAATTCACAAAATCCACAAAAAAGTTTCTAACACTTTCATGTTTGGCTGGGTAGTTCAGAAGACCATTACGAAACTACAGTATTTCAGATTTGAAAAAATTCAGAGTCTAAGGGGATGAAACTACCCAGTCATTAATTAAATTTAAAAAATTCACAAAATCCACAAAAAAATTTCTAACACTTTCATGCTTGGTTGGGTAGTTCAGAAGACCAGTACTGAACTATAGTATTTCAGATTTGAAAAAACTCAGAGTCTAAGGGGATGAAAGTACCCAATCATTAACAAAATTTAAAAAATTCACAAAATCCACAAAAAAGTTTGTAACACTTTCATGTTTGGCTGGGTAGTTCAGAAGACCATTACGAAACTACAGAATTTCAGATTTGAAAAAATTCAGAGTCTAAGAAGATGAAACTACCCAGTCATTAATTAAATTTAAAAAATTCACAAAATCCCCAAAAGAGTTTCTAACACTTTCATGCTTGGTTGGGTAGTTCAGAAGACCAGTACTAAACTACAGTATTTCAGATTTGAAAAAATTCAGAGTCTAAGGGAAAGAAAGTACCCAATCATTAACAAAATTTAAAAAATTCACAAAATCCACAAAAAAGTTTCTAACACTTTCATGTTTGGCTGGGTAGTTCAGAAGACCATTACGAAACTACAGAATTTCAGATTTGAAAAAATTCAGAGTCTAAGGGGATGAAAGTACCCAATCATTAACAAAATTTAAAAAATTCACAAAATCCACAAAAAAGTTTCTAACACTTTCATGTTTGGCTGGGTAGTTCAGATGACCATTACGAAACTACAGTATTTCAGATTTGAAAAAATTCAAAGTCTAACGGGATGAAACTACCCAGTCATTAATAAACATTAAAAAATCCATAAAATCTGCAAAAAAGTTTCTAACACTTTCATGTTTGGCTGGGTAGTTCAGAAGACCAGTACTGAACTATAGTATTTCAGATTTGAAAAAATTCAGAGTCTAAGGGGATGAAAGTACCCAATCATTAACAAAATTTAAAAAATTCACAAAATCCACAAAAAAGTTTGTAACACTTTCATGTTTGGCTGGGTAGTTCAGAAGACCATTACGAAACTACAGAATTTCAGATTTGAAAAAATTCAGAGTCTAAGGAGATGAAACTACCCAGTCTTTAATTAAATTTAAAAAATTCATAAAATCCCCAAAAGAGTTTCTAACACTTTCATGCTTGGTTGGGTAGTTCAGAAGACCATTACTAAACTACAGTATTTCAGATTTGAAAAAATTCAGAGTCTAAGGGGAAGAAAGTACCCAATCATTAACAAAATTTAAAAAATTCACAAAATCCACAAAAAAGTTTCTAACACTTTCATGTTTGGCTGGGTAGTTCAGAAGACCATTACGAAACTACAGAATTTCAGATTTGAAAAAATTCAGAGTCTAAGGGGATGAAAGTACCCAATCATTAACAAAATTTAAAAAATTCACAAAATCCACAAAAAAGTTTCTAACACTTTCATGTTTGGCTGGGTAGTTCAGATGACCATTACGAAACTACAGTATTTCAGATTTGAAAAAATTCAGAGTCTAAGGGTATGAAACTACCCAGTCATTAATTAAATTTAAAAAATTCACAAAATCCCCAAAAGAGTTTCTAACACTTTCATGCTTGGTTGGGTAGTTCAGAAGACCAGTACTAAACTACAGTATTTCAGATTTTAAAAAATTCAGAGTCTAAGGGGAAGAAAGTACCCAATCATTAACAAAATTTAAAAAATTCACAAAATCCACAAAAAAGTTTCTAACACTTTCATGTTTGGCTGGGTAGTTCAGAAGACCATTACGAAACTACAGAATTTCAGATTTGAAAAAATTCAGAGTCTAAGGGGATGAAAGTACCCAATCATTAACAAAATTTAAAAAATTCACAAAATCCACAAAAAAGTTTCTAACACTTTCATGTTTGGCTGGGTAGTTCAGAAGACCATTACGAAACTACAGTATTTCAGATTTGAAAAAATTCAGAGTCTAAGGGGATGAAACTACCCAGTCATTAATTAAATTTAAAAAATTCACAAAATCCACAAAAAAGTTTCTAACACTTTCATGTTTGGCTGGGTAGTTCAGAAGACCATTACGAAACTACAGTATTTCAGATTTGAAAAAATTCAGAGTCTAAGGGGATGAAACTACCCAGTCATTAATTAAATTTAAAAAATTCACAAAATCCACAAAAAAATTTCTAACACTTTCATGCTTGGTTGGGTAGTTCAGAAGACCACTACTGAACTATAGTATTTCAGATTTGAAAAAATTCAGAGTCTAAGGGGATGAAAGTACCCAATCATTAACAAAATTTAAAAAATTCACAAAATCCACAAAAAAGTTTCTAACACTTTCATGTTTGGCTGGGTAGTTCAGAAGACCATTACGAAACTACAGAATTTCAGATTTGAAAAAATTCAGAGTCTAAGGGGATGAAAGTACCCAATCATTAACAAAATTTAAAAAATTCACAAAATCCACAAAAAAGTTTCTAACACTTTCATGTTTGGCTGGGTAGTTCAGATGACCATTACGAAACTACAGTATTTCAGATTTGAAAAAATTCAAAGTCTAACGGGATGAAACTACCCAGTCATTAATAAACATTAAAAAATCCATAAAATCTGCAAAAAAGTTTCTAACACTTTCATGTTTGGCTGGGTAGTTCAGAAGACCAGTACTGAACTATAGTATTTCAGATTTGAAAAAATTCAGAGTCTAAGGGGATGAAAGTACCCAATCATTAACAAAATTTAAAAAATTCACAAAATCCACAAAAAAGTTTGTAACACTTTCATGTTTGGCTGGGTAGTTCAGAAGACCATTACGAAACTACAGAATTTCAGATTTGAAAAAATTCAGAGTCTAAGGAGATGAAACTACCCAGTCTTTAATTAAATTTAAAAAATTCATAAAATCCCCAAAAGAGTTTCTAACACTTTCATGCTTGGTTGGGTAGTTCAGAAGACCAGTACTAAACTACAGTATTTCAGATTTGAAAAAATTCAGAGTCTAAGGGGAAGAAAGTACCCAATCATTAACAAAATTTAAAAAATTCACAAAATCCACAAAAAAGTTTCTAACACTTTCATGTTTGGCTGGGTAGTTCAGAAGACCATTACGAAACTACAGAATTTCAGATTTGAAAAAATTCAGAGTCTAAGGGGATGAAAGTACCCAATCATTAACAAAATTTAAAAAATTCACAAAATCCACAAAAAAGTTTCTAACACTTTCATGTTTGGCTGGGTAGTTCAGATGACCATTACGAAACTACAGTATTTCAGATTTGAAAAAATTCAGAGTCTAAGGGTATGAAACTACCCAGTCATTAATTAAATTTAAAAAATTCACAAAATCCCCAAAAGAGTTTCTAACACTTTCATGCTTGGTTGGGTAGTTCAGAAGACCAGTACTAAACTACAGTATTTCAGATTTTAAAAAATTCAGAGTCTAAGGGGAAGAAAGTACCCAATCATTAACAAAATTTAAAAAATTCACAAAATCCACAAAAAAGTTTCTAACACTTTCATGTTTGGCTGGGTAGTTCAGAAGACCATTACGAAACTACAGAATTTCAGATTTGAAAAAATTCAGAGTCTAAGGGGATGAAAGTACCCAATCATTAACAAAATTTAAAAAATTCACAAAATCCACAAAAAAGTTTCTAACACTTTCATGTTTGGCTGGGTAGTTCAGATGACCATTACGAAACTACAGTATTTCAGATTTGAAAAAATTCAGAGTCTAAGGGTATGAAACTACCCAGTCATTAATTAAATTTAAAAAATTCACAAAATCCCCAAAAGAGTTTCTAACACTTTCATGCTTGGTTGGGTAGTTCAGAAGACCAGTACTAAACTACAGTATTTCAGATTTTAAAAAATTCAGAGTCTAAGGGGAAGAAAGTACCCAATCATTAACAAAATTTAAAAAATTCACAAAATCCACAAAAAAGTTTGTAACACTTTCATGTTTGGCTGGGTAGTTCAGAAGACCATTACGAAACTACAGAATTTCAGATTTGAAAAAATTCAGAGTCTAAGGGGATGAAAGTACCCAATCATTAACAAAATTTAAAAAATTCACAAAATCCACAAAAAAGTTTGTAACACTTTCATGTTTGGCTGGGTAGTTCAGAAGACCATTACGAAACTACAGAATTTCAGATTTGAAAAAATTCAGAGTCTAAGGAGATGAAACTACCCAGTCATTAATTAAATTTAAAAAATTCACAAAATCCCCAAAAGAGTTTCTAACACTTTCATGCTTGGTTGGGTAGTTCAGAAGACCAGTACTAAACTACAGTATTTCAGATTTTAAAAAATTCAGAGTCTAAGGGAAAGAAAGTACCCAATCATTAACAAAATTTAAAAAATTCACAAAATCCACAAAAAAATTTCTAACACTTTCATGCTTGGTTGGGTAGTTCAGAAGACCAGTACTGAACTATAGTATTTCAGATTTGAAAAAATTCAGAGTCTAAGGGGATGAAACTACCCAGTCATTAATTAAATTTAAAAAATTCACAAAATCCACAAAAAAGTTTCTAACACTTTCATGTTTGGCTGGGTAGTTCAGAAGACCATTACGAAACTACAGTATTTCAGATTTGAAAAAATTCAGAGTCTAAGGGGATGAAACTACCCAGTCATTAATTAAATTTAAAAAATTCACAAAATCCACAAAAAAATTTCTAACACTTTCATGCTTGGTTGGGTAGTTCAGAAGACCAGTACTGAACTATAGTATTTCAGATTTGAAAAAACTCAGAGTCTAAGGGGATGAAAGTACCCAATCATTAACAAAATTTAAAAAATTCACAAAATCCACAAAAAAGTTTGTAACACTTTCATGTTTGGCTGGGTAGTTCAGAAGACCATTACGAAACTACAGAATTTCAGATTTGAAAAAATTCAGAGTCTAAGAAGATGAAACTACCCAGTCATTAATTAAATTTAAAAAATTCACAAAATCCCCAAAAGAGTTTCTAACACTTTCATGCTTGGTTGGGTAGTTCAGAAGACCAGTACTAAACTACAGTATTTCAGATTTGAAAAAATTCAGAGTCTAAGGGAAAGAAAGTACCCAATCATTAACAAAATTTAAAAAATTCACAAAATCCACAAAAAAGTTTCTAACACTTTCATGTTTGGCTGGGTAGTTCAGAAGACCATTACGAAACTACAGAATTTCAGATTTGAAAAAATTCAGAGTCTAAGGGGAAGAAAGTACCCAATCATTAACAAAATTTAAAAAATTCACAAAATCCACAAAAAAGTTTGTAACACTTTCATGTTTGGCTGGGTAGTTCAGAAGACCATTACGAAACTACAGAATTTCAGATTTGAAAAAATTCAGAGTCTAAGAAGATGAAACTACCCAGTCATTAATTAAATTTAAAAAATTCACAAAATCCCCAAAAGAGTTTCTAACACTTTCATGCTTGGTTGGGTAGTTCAGAAGACCAGTACTAAACTACAGTATTTCAGATTTGAAAAAATTCAGAGTCTAAGGGAAAGAAAGTACCCAATCATTAACAAAATTTAAAAAATTCACAAAATCCACAAAAAAGTTTCTAACACTTTCATGTTTGGCTGGGTAGTTCAGAAGACCATTACGAAACTACAGTATTTCAGATTTGAAAAAATTCAGAGTCTAAGGGGATGAAACTACCCAGTCATTAATTAAATTTAAAAAATTCACAAAATCCACAAAAAAATTTCTAACACTTTCATGCTTGGTTGGGTAGTTCAGAAGACCAGTACTGAACTATAGTATTTCAGATTTGAAAAAATTCAGAGTCTAAGGGGATGAAAGTACCCAATCATTAACAAAATTTAAAAAATTCACAAAATCCACAAAAAAGTTTGTAACACTTTCATGTTTGGCTGGGTAGTTCAGAAGACCATTACGAAACTACAGAATTTCAGATTTGAAAAAATTCAGAGTCTAAGGAGATGAAACTACCCAGTCATTAATTAAATTTAAAAAATTCACAAAATCCCCAAAAGAGTTTCTAACACTTTCATGCTTGGTTGGGTAGTTCATAAGACCAGTACTAAACTACAGTATTTCAGATTTGAAAAAATTCAGAGTCTAAGGGGAAGAAAGTACCCAATCATTAACAAAATTTAAAAAATTCACAAAATCCACAAAAAAGTTTCTAACACTTTCATGTTTGGCTGGGTAGTTCAGAAGACCATTACGAAACTACAGAATTTCAGATTTGAAAAAATTCAGAGTCTAAGGGGAAGAAAGTACCCAATCATTAACAAAATTTAAAAAATTCACAAAATCCACAAAAAAGTTTCTAACACTTTCATGTTTGGCTGGGTAGTTCAGATGACCATTACGAAACTACAGTATTTCAGATTTGAAAAAATTCAGAGTCTAAGGGTATGAAACTACCCAGTCATTAATTAAATTTAAAAAATTCACAAAATCCCCAAAAGAGTTTCTAACACTTTCATGCTTGGTTGGGTAGTTCAGAAGACCAGTACTAAACTACAGTATTTCAGATTTTAAAAAATTCAGAGTCTAAGGGAAAGAAAGTACCCAATCATTAACAAAATTTAAAAAATTCACAAAATCCACAAAAAAATTTCTAACACTTTCATGCTTGGTTGGGTAGTTCAGAAGACCAGTACTGAACTATAGTATTTCAGATTTGAAAAAATTCAGAGTCTAAGGGGATGAAACTACCCAGTCATTAATTAAATTTAAAAAATTCACAAAATCCACAAAAAAGTTTCTAACACTTTCATGTTTGGCTGGGTAGTTCAGAAGACCATTACGAAACTACAGTATTTCAGATTTGAAAAAATTCAGAGTCTAAGGGGATGAAACTACCCAGTCATTAATTAAATTTAAAAAATTCACAAAATCCACAAAAAAATTTCTAACACTTTCATGCTTGGTTGGGTAGTTCAGAAGACCAGTACTGAACTATAGTATTTCAGATTTGAAAAAACTCAGAGTCTAAGGGGATGAAAGTACCCAATCATTAACAAAATTTAAAAAATTCACAAAATCCACAAAAAAGTTTGTAACACTTTCATGTTTGGCTGGGTAGTTCAGAAGACCATTACGAAACTACAGAATTTCAGATTTGAAAAAATTCAGAGTCTAAGAAGATGAAACTACCCAGTCATTAATTAAATTTAAAAAATTCACAAAATCCCCAAAAGAGTTTCTAACACTTTCATGCTTGGTTGGGTAGTTCAGAAGACCAGTACTAAACTACAGTATTTCAGATTTGAAAAAATTCAGAGTCTAAGGGAAAGAAAGTACCCAATCATTAACAAAATTTAAAAAATTCACAAAATCCACAAAAAAGTTTCTAACACTTTCATGTTTGGCTGGGTAGTTCAGAAGACCATTACGAAACTACAGAATTTCAGATTTGAAAAAATTCAGAGTCTAAGGGGAAGAAAGTACCCAATCATTAACAAAATTTAAAAAATTCACAAAATCCACAAAAAAGTTTGTAACACTTTCATGTTTGGCTGGGTAGTTCAGAAGACCATTACGAAACTACAGAATTTCAGATTTGAAAAAATTCAGAGTCTAAGAAGATGAAACTACCCAGTCATTAATTAAATTTAAAAAATTCACAAAATCCCCAAAAGAGTTTCTAACACTTTCATGCTTGGTTGGGTAGTTCAGAAGACCAGTACTAAACTACAGTATTTCAGATTTGAAAAAATTCAGAGTCTAAGGGAAAGAAAGTACCCAATCATTAACAAAATTTAAAAAATTCACAAAATCCACAAAAAAGTTTCTAACACTTTCATGTTTGGCTGGGTAGTTCAGAAGACCATTACGAAACTACAGTATTTCAGATTTGAAAAAATTCAGAGTCTAAGGGGATGAAACTACCCAGTCATTAATTAAATTTAAAAAATTC
The DNA here is from genome assembly GCA_963924545.1 of Pogonocherus hispidulus. Lineage (NCBI taxonomy): Eukaryota > Metazoa > Arthropoda > Insecta > Coleoptera > Cerambycidae > Pogonocherus > Pogonocherus hispidulus. The sequence goes on from CAWUQG010000001.1 coordinate 27,477, forward strand.
ACAAAATCCACAAAAAAATTTCTAACACTTTCATGCTTGGTTGGGTAGTTCAGAAGACCAGTACTGAACTATAGTATTTCAGATTTGAAAAAATTCAGAGTCTAAGGGGATGAAAGTACCCAATCATTAACAAAATTTAAAAAATTCACAAAATCCACAAAAAAGTTTGTAACACTTTCATGTTTGGCTGGGTAGTTCAGAAGACCATTACGAAACTACAGAATTTCAGATTTGAAAAAATTCAGAGTCTAAGGAGATGAAACTACCCAGTCATTAATTAAATTTAAAAAATTCACAAAATCCCCAAAAGAGTTTCTAACACTTTCATGCTTGGTTGGGTAGTTCATAAGACCAGTACTAAACTACAGTATTTCAGATTTGAAAAAATTCAGAGTCTAAGGGGAAGAAAGTACCCAATCATTAACAAAATTTAAAAAATTCACAAAATCCACAAAAAAGTTTCTAACACTTTCATGTTTGGCTGGGTAGTTCAGAAGACCATTACGAAACTACAGAATTTCAGATTTGAAAAAATTCAGAGTCTAAGGGGAAGAAAGTACCCAATCATTAACAAAATTTAAAAAATTCACAAAATCCACAAAAAAGTTTCTAACACTTTCATGTTTGGCTGGGTAGTTCAGATGACCATTACGAAACTACAGTATTTCAGATTTGAAAAAATTCAGAGTCTAAGGGTATGAAACTACCCAGTCATTAATTAAATTTAAAAAATTCACAAAATCCCCAAAAGAGTTTCTAACACTTTCATGCTTGGTTGGGTAGTTCAGAAGACCAGTACTAAACTACAGTATTTCAGATTTTAAAAAATTCAGAGTCTAAGGGAAAGAAAGTACCCAATCATTAACAAAATTTAAAAAATTCACAAAATCCACAAAAAAATTTCTAACACTTTCATGCTTGGTTGGGTAGTTCAGAAGACCAGTACTGAACTATAGTATTTCAGATTTGAAAAAATTCAGAGTCTAAGGGGATGAAACTACCCAGTCATTAATTAAATTTAAAAAATTCACAAAATCCACAAAAAAGTTTCTAACACTTTCATGTTTGGCTGGGTAGTTCAGAAGACCATTACGAAACTACAGTATTTCAGATTTGAAAAAATTCAGAGTCTAAGGGGATGAAACTACCCAGTCATTAATTAAATTTAAAAAATTCACAAAATCCACAAAAAAATTTCTAACACTTTCATGCTTGGTTGGGTAGTTCAGAAGACCAGTACTGAACTATAGTATTTCAGATTTGAAAAAACTCAGAGTCTAAGGGGATGAAAGTACCCAATCATTAACAAAATTTAAAAAATTCACAAAATCCACAAAAAAGTTTGTAACACTTTCATGTTTGGCTGGGTAGTTCAGAAGACCATTACGAAACTACAGAATTTCAGATTTGAAAAAATTCAGAGTCTAAGAAGATGAAACTACCCAGTCATTAATTAAATTTAAAAAATTCACAAAATCCCCAAAAGAGTTTCTAACACTTTCATGCTTGGTTGGGTAGTTCAGAAGACCAGTACTAAACTACAGTATTTCAGATTTGAAAAAATTCAGAGTCTAAGGGAAAGAAAGTACCCAATCATTAACAAAATTTAAAAAATTCACAAAATCCACAAAAAAGTTTCTAACACTTTCATGTTTGGCTGGGTAGTTCAGAAGACCATTACGAAACTACAGAATTTCAGATTTGAAAAAATTCAGAGTCTAAGGGGAAGAAAGTACCCAATCATTAACAAAATTTAAAAAATTCACAAAATCCACAAAAAAGTTTCTAACACTTTCATGTTTGGCTGGGTAGTTCAGAAGACCATTACGAAACTACAGTATTTCAGATTTGAAAAAATTCAGAGTCTAAGGGGATGAAACTACCCAGTCATTAATTAAATTTAAAAAATTCACAAAATCCACAAAAAAATTTCTAACACTTTCATGCTTGGTTGGGTAGTTCAGAAGACCAGTACTGAACTATAGTATTTCAGATTTGAAAAAATTCAGAGTCTAAGGGGATGAAAGTACCCAATCATTAACAAAATTTAAAAAATTCACAAAATCCACAAAAAAGTTTGTAACACTTTCATGTTTGGCTGGGTAGTTCAGAAGACCATTACGAAACTACAGAATTTCAGATTTGAAAAAATTCAGAGTCTAAGGAGATGAAACTACCCAGTCATTAATTAAATTTAAAAAATTCACAAAATCCCCAAAAGAGTTTCTAACACTTTCATGCTTGGTTGGGTAGTTCATAAGACCAGTACTAAACTACAGTATTTCAGATTTGAAAAAATTCAGAGTCTAAGGGGAAGAAAGTACCCAATCATTAACAAAATTTAAAAAATTCACAAAATCCACAAAAAAGTTTCTAACACTTTCATGTTTGGCTGGGTAGTTCAGAAGACCATTACGAAACTACAGAATTTCATATTTGAAAAAATTCAGAGTCTAAGGGGAAGAAAGTACCCAATCATTAACAAAATTTAAAAAATTCACAAAATCCACAAAAAAGTTTCTAACACTTTCATGTTTGGCTGGGTAGTTCAGATGACCATTACGAAACTACAGTATTTCAGATTTGAAAAAATTCAGAGTCTAAGGGTATGAAACTACCCAGTCATTAATTAAATTTAAAAAATTCACAAAATCCCCAAAAGAGTTTCTAACACTTTCATGCTTGGTTGGGTAGTTCAGAAGACCAGTACTAAACTACAGTATTTCTGATTTTAAAAAATTCAGAGTCTAAGGGGAAGAAAGTACCCAATCATTAACAAAATTTAAAAAATTCACAAAATCCACAAAAAAGTTTGTAACACTTTCATGTTTGGCTGGGTAGTTCAGAAGACCATTACGAAACTACAGAATTTCAGATTTGAAAAAATTCAGAGTCTAAGGGGATGAAAGTACCCAATCATTAACAAAATTTAAAAAATTCACAAAATCCACAAAAAAGTTTGTAACACTTTCATGTTTGGCTGGGTAGTTCAGAAGACCATTACGAAACTACAGAATTTCAGATTTGAAAAAATTCAGAGTCTAAGGAGATGAAACTACCTAGTCATTAATTAAATTTAAAAAATTCACAAAATCCCCAAAAGAGTTTCTAACACTTTCATGCTTGGTTGGGTAGTTCATAAGACCAGTACTAAACTACAGTATTTCAGATTTGAAAAAATTCAGAGTCTAAGGGGAAGAAAGTACCCAATCATTAACAAAATTTAAAAAATTCACAAAATCCACAAAAAAGTTTCTAACACTTTCATGTTTGGCTGGGTAGTTCAGAAGACCATTACGAAACTACAGAATTTCAGATTTGAAAAAATTCAGAGTCTAAGGGGAAGAAAGTACCCAATCATTAACAAAATTTAAAAAATTCACAAAATCCACAAAAAAGTTTCTAACACTTTCATGTTTGGCTGGGTAGTTCAGATGACCATTACGAAACTACAGTATTTCAGATTTGAAAAAATTCAGAGTCTAAGGGTATGAAACTACCCAGTCATTAATTAAATTTAAAAAATTCACAAAATCCCCAAAAGAGTTTCTAACACTTTCATGCTTGGTTGGGTAGTTCAGAAGACCAGTACTAAACTACAGTATTTCAGATTTTAAAAAATTCAGAGTCTAAGGGAAAGAAAGTACCCAATCATTAACAAAATTTAAAAAATTCACAAAATCCACAAAAAAATTTCTAACACTTTCATGCTTGGTTGGGTAGTTCAGAAGACCAGTACTGAACTATAGTATTTCAGATTTGAAAAAATTCAGAGTCTAAGGGGATGAAACTACCCAGTCATTAATTAAATTTAAAAAATTCACAAAATCCACAAAAAAGTTTCTAACACTTTCATGTTTGGCTGGGTAGTTCAGAAGACCATTACGAAACTACAGTATTTCAGATTTGAAAAAATTCAGAGTCTAAGGGGATGAAACTACCCAGTCATTAATTAAATTTAAAAAATTCACAAAATCCACAAAAAAATTTCTAACACTTTCATGCTTGGTTGGGTAGTTCAGAAGACCAGTACTGAACTATAGTATTTCAGATTTGAAAAAACTCAGAGTCTAAGGGGATGAAAGTACCCAATCATTAACAAAATTTAAAAAATTCACAAAATCCCCAAAAGAGTTTCTAACACTTTCATGCTTGGTTGGGTAGTTCATAAGACCAGTACTAAACTACAGTATTTCAGATTTGAAAAAATTCAGAGTCTAAGGGGAAGAAAGTACCCAATCATTAACAAAATTTAAAAAATTCACAAAATCCACAAAAAAGTTTCTAACACTTTCATGTTTGGCTGGGTAGTTCAGAAGACCATTACGAAACTACAGAATTTCAGATTTGAAAAAATTCAGAGTCTAAGGGGAAGAAAGTACCCAATCATTAACAAAATTTAAAAAATTCACAAAATCCACAAAAAAGTTTCTAACACTTTCATGTTTGGCTGGGTAGTTCAGATGACCATTACGAAACTACAGTATTTCAGATTTGAAAAAATTCAGAGTCTAAGGGTATGAAACTACCCAGTCATTAATTAAATTTAAAAAATTCACAAAATCCCCAAAAGAGTTTCTAACACTTTCATGCTTGGTTGGGTAGTTCAGAAGACCAGTACTGAACTATAGTATTTCAGATTTGAAAAAATTCAGAGTCTAAGGGGATGAAACTACCCAGTCATTAATTAAATTTAAAAAATTCACAAAATCCACAAAAAAGTTTCTAACACTTTCATGTTTGGCTGGGTAGTTCAGAAGACCATTACGAAACTACAGTATTTCAGATTTGAAAAAATTCAGAGTCTAAGGGGATGAAACTACCCAGTCATTAATTAAATTTAAAAAATTCACAAAATCCACAAAAAAATTTCTAACACTTTCATGCTTGGTTGGGTAGTTCAGAAGACCAGTACTGAACTATAGTATTTCAGATTTGAAAAAACTCAGAGTCTAAGGGGATGAAAGTACCCAATCATTAACAAAATTTAAAAAATTCACAAAATCCACAAAAAAGTTTGTAACACTTTCATGTTTGGCTGGGTAGTTCAGAAGACCATTACGAAACTACAGAATTTCAGATTTGAAAAAATTCAGAGTCTAAGAAGATGAAACTACCCAGTCATTAATTAAATTTAAAAAATTCACAAAATCCCCAAAAGAGTTTCTAACACTTTCATGCTTGGTTGGGTAGTTCAGAAGACCAGTACTAAACTACAGTATTTCAGATTTGAAAAAATTCAGAGTCTAAGGGAAAGAAAGTACCCAATCATTAACAAAATTTAAAAAATTCACAAAATCCACAAAAAAGTTTCTAACACTTTCATGTTTGGCTGGGTAGTTCAGAAGACCATTACGAAACTACAGAATTTCAGATTTGAAAAAATTCAGAGTCTAAGGGGAAGAAAGTACCCAATCATTAACAAAATTTAAAAAATTCACAAAATCCACAAAAAAGTTTCTAACACTTTCATGTTTGGCTGGGTAGTTCAGAAGACCATTACGAAACTACAGTATTTCAGATTTGAAAAAATTCAGAGTCTAAGGGGATGAAACTACCCAGTCATTAATTAAATTTAAAAAATTCACAAAATCCACAAAAAAATTTCTAACACTTTCATGCTTGGTTGGGTAGTTCAGAAGACCAGTACTGAACTATAGTATTTCAGATTTGAAAAAATTCAGAGTCTAAGGGGATGAAAGTACCCAATCATTAACAAAATTTAAAAAATTCACAAAATCCACAAAAAAGTTTGTAACACTTTCATGTTTGGCTGGGTAGTTCAGAAGACCATTACGAAACTACAGAATTTCAGATTTGAAAAAATTCAGAGTCTAAGGAGATGAAACTACCCAGTCATTAATTAAATTTAAAAAATTCACAAAATCCCCAAAAGAGTTTCTAACACTTTCATGCTTGGTTGGGTAGTTCATAAGACCAGTACTAAACTACAGTATTTCAGATTTGAAAAAATTCAGAGTCTAAGGGGAAGAAAGTACCCAATCATTAACAAAATTTAAAAAATTCACAAAATCCACAAAAAAGTTTCTAACACTTTCATGTTTGGCTGGGTAGTTCAGAAGACCATTACGAAACTACAGAATTTCATATTTGAAAAAATTCAGATTCTAAGGGGAAGAAAGTACCCAATCATTAACAAAATTTAAAAAATTCACAAAATCCACAAAAAAGTTTCTAACACTTTCATGTTTGGCTGGGTAGTTCAGATGACCATTACGAAACTACAGTATTTCAGATTTGAAAAAATTCAGAGTCTAAGGGTATGAAACTACCCAGTCATTAATTAAATTTAAAAAATTCACAAAATCCCCAAAAGAGTTTCTAACACTTTCATGCTTGGTTGGGTAGTTCAGAAGACCAGTACTAAACTACAGTATTTCTGATTTTAAAAAATTCAGAGTCTAAGGGGAAGAAAGTACCCAATCATTAACAAAATTTAAAAAATTCACAAAATCCACAAAAAAGTTTGTAACACTTTCATGTTTGGCTGGGTAGTTCAGAAGACCATTACGAAACTACAGAATTTCAGATTTGAAAAAATTCAGAGTCTAAGGAGATGAAACTACCCAGTCATTAATTAAATTTAAAAAATTCACAAAATCCCCAAAAGAGTTTCTAACACTTTCATGCTTGGTTGGGTAGTTCAGAAGACCAGTACTAAACTACAGTATTTCAGATTTTAAAAAATTCAGAGTCTAAGGGAAAGAAAGTACCCAATCATTAACAAAATTTAAAAAATTCACAAAATCCACAAAAAAATTTCTAACACTTTCATGCTTGGTTGGGTAGTTCAGAAGACCAGTACTGAACTATAGTATTTCAGATTTGAAAAAATTCAGAGTCTAAGGGGATGAAACTACCCAGTCATTAATTAAATTTAAAAAATTCACAAAATCCACAAAAAAGTTTCTAACACTTTCATGTTTGGCTGGGTAGTTCAGAAGACCATTACGAAACTACAGTATTTCAGATTTGAAAAAATTCAGAGTCTAAGGGGATGAAACTACCCAGTCATTAATTAAATTTAAAAAATTCACAAAATCCACAAAAAAATTTCTAACACTTTCATGCTTGGTTGGGTAGTTCAGAAGACCAGTACTGAACTATAGTATTTCAGATTTGAAAAAACTCAGAGTCTAAGGGGATGAAAGTACCCAATCATTAACAAAATTTAAAAAATTCACAAAATCCACAAAAAAGTTTGTAACACTTTCATGTTTGGCTGGGTAGTTCAGAAGACCATTACGAAACTACAGAATTTCAGATTTGAAAAAATTCAGAGTCTAAGAAGATGAAACTACCCAGTCATTAATTAAATTTAAAAAATTCACAAAATCCCCAAAAGAGTTTCTAACACTTTCATGCTTGGTTGGGTAGTTCAGAAGACCAGTACTAAACTACAGTATTTCAGATTTGAAAAAATTCAGAGTCTAAGGGAAAGAAAGTACCCAATCATTAACAAAATTTAAAAAATTCACAAAATCCACAAAAAAGTTTCTAACACTTTCATGTTTGGCTGGGTAGTTCAGAAGACCATTACGAAACTACAGAATTTCAGATTTGAAAAAATTCAGAGTCTAAGGGGATGAAAGTACCCAATCATTAACAAAATTTAAAAAATTCACAAAATCCACAAAAAAGTTTCTAACACTTTCATGTTTGGCTGGGTAGTTCAGATGACCATTACGAAACTACAGTATTTCAGATTTGAAAAAATTCAAAGTCTAACGGGATGAAACTACCCAGTCATTAATAAACATTAAAAAATCCATAAAATCTGCAAAAAAGTTTCTAACACTTTCATGTTTGGCTGGGTAGTTCAGAAGACCAGTACTGAACTATAGTATTTCAGATTTGAAAAAATTCAGAGTCTAAGGGGATGAAAGTACCCAATCATTAACAAAATTTAAAAAATTCACAAAATCCACAAAAAAGTTTGTAACACTTTCATGTTTGGCTGGGTAGTTCAGAAGACCATTACGAAACTACAGAATTTCAGATTTGAAAAAATTCAGAGTCTAAGGAGATGAAACTACCCAGTCTTTAATTAAATTTAAAAAATTCATAAAATCCCCAAAAGAGTTTCTAACACTTTCATGCTTGGTTGGGTAGTTCAGAAGACCAGTACTAAACTACAGTATTTCAGATTTGAAAAAATTCAGAGTCTAAGGGGAAGAAAGTACCCAATCATTAACAAAATTTAAAAAATTCACAAAATCCACAAAAAAGTTTCTAACACTTTCATGTTTGGCTGGGTAGTTCAGAAGACCATTACGAAACTACAGAATTTCAGATTTGAAAAAATTCAGAGTCTAAGGGGATGAAAGTACCCAATCATTAACAAAATTTAAAAAATTCACAAAATCCACAAAAAAGTTTCTAACACTTTCATGTTTGGCTGGGTAGTTCAGATGACCATTACGAAACTACAGTATTTCAGATTTGAAAAAATTCAGAGTCTAAGGGTATGAAACTACCCAGTCATTAATTAAATTTAAAAAATTCACAAAATCCCCAAAAGAGTTTCTAACACTTTCATGCTTGGTTGGGTAGTTCAGAAGACCAGTACTAAACTACAGTATTTCAGATTTTAAAAAATTCAGAGTCTAAGGGGATGAAACTACCCAGTCATTAATTAAATTTAAAAAATTCACAAAATCCACAAAAAAGTTTCTAACACTTTCATGTTTGGCTGGGTAGTTCAGAAGACCATTACGAAACTACAGTATTTCAGATTTGAAAAAATTCAGAGTCTAAGGGGATGAAACTACCCAGTCATTAATTAAATTTAAAAAATTCACAAAATCCACAAAAAAGTTTCTAACACTTTCATGTTTGGCTGGGTAGTTCAGAAGACCATTACGAAACTACAGTATTTCAGATTTGAAAAAATTCAGAGTCTAAGGGGATGAAACTACCCAGTCATTAATTAAATTTAAAAAATTCACAAAATCCCCAAAAGAGTTTCTAACACTTTCATGCTTGGTTGGGTAGTTCAGAAGACCAGTACTAAACTACAGTATTTCAGATTTTAAAAAATTCAGAGTCTAAGGGGAAGAAAGTACCCAATCATTAACAAAATTTAAAAAATTCACAAAATCCACAAAAAAGTTTCTAACACTTTCATGTTTGGCTGGGTAGTTCAGAAGACCATTACGAAACTACAGTATTTCAGATTTGAAAAAATTCAGAGTCTAAGGGGATGAAACTACCCAGTCATTAATTAAATTTAAAAAATTCACAAAATCCACAAAAAAGTTTCTAACACTTTCATGCTTGGTTGGGTAGTTCAGAAGACCAGTACTGAACTATAGTATTTCAGATTTGAAAAAATTCAGAGTCTAAGGGGATGAAAGTACCCAATCATTAACAAAATTTAAAAAATTCACAAAATCCACAAAAAAGTTTGTAACACTTTCATGTTTGGCTGGGTAGTTCAGAAGACCATTACGAAACTACAGAATTTCAGATTTGAAAAAATTCAGAGTCTAAGGGGATGAAAGTACCCAATCATTAACAAAATTTAAAAAATTCACAAAATCCACAAAAAAGTTTGTAACACTTTCATGTTTGGCTGGGTAGTTCAGAAGACCATTACGAAACTACAGAATTTCAGATTTGAAAAAATTCAGAGTCTAAGGAGATGAAACTACCCAGTCATTAATTAAATTTAAAAAATTCACAAAATCCCCAAAAGAGTTTCTAACACTTTCATGCTTGGTTGGGTAGTTCAGAAGACCAGTACTAAACTACAGTATTTCAGATTTTAAAAAATTCAGAGTCTAAGGGAAAGAAAGTACCCAATCATTAACAAAATTTAAAAAATTCACAAAATCCACAAAAAAATTTCTAACACTTTCATGCTTGGTTGGGTAGTTCAGAAGACCAGTACTGAACTATAGTATTTCAGATTTGAAAAAATTCAGAGTCTAAGGGGATGAAACTACCCAGTCATTAATTAAATTTAAAAAATTCACAAAATCCACAAAAAAGTTTCTAACACTTTCATGTTTGGCTGGGTAGTTCAGAAGACCATTACGAAACTACAGTATTTCAGATTTGAAAAAATTCAGAGTCTAAGGGGATGAAACTACCCAGTCATTAATTAAATTTAAAAAATTCACAAAATCCACAAAAA
>CAWUQG010000002.1:0-51544 GCA_963924545.1 Pogonocherus hispidulus
GGAAAGTATATAGCTCATCCTTTACCCAAAATAATAAACAGATGTTTTGAAGCGTGTATGTCCGACGCACTTTAAGCAAGCTGAAATAACACCAATATATAAGGATGGAGATAAGCTACAAGCTATAAACTACAGGCCAATATCACTCATCTCCAACGTAGCGAAGATTTTTGAGAAAGCAATTAAAAGTAGAATAAGTAAATTTATTGATAAATACAAAATCTTAAGTAACATGCAATTTGGCTTTTTAAAGAACGTTTCCACAAATAATGCTTTAGCAAGTTTTACAGAATATATTTACAAGAGTCTAGATAGCAGTAAGCCAGTTGCAGCAATTTTTCCCGATCTTGCAAAAGCTTTCCACACTGTTAAGCATGATATATTGTTAAATAAACTTAATAACTACGGAATAAGAGGAACAGCTAATGATCTGCTACGTAGCTACCTAACCAACAGAACGCAGGTAGTCAAAATTGCAAAAATAATAATGTGAGTTTATTAATCTCACAAGAAAATTAAATTACAAAAATAATGAAGGGAGGTGGCAACGTTCAACAAAGCTGCTCTTTCACGTAACCACCTCATTTATCCATAAAGAAAACAGAAACGTGCAAAAATTAAATTTCAAATAACTTATTTAACACAAAAATATTACAAAAAATAAAAATAAAATAAAAAAAGGAAAACAGGATAATCTGTACACATAGACTGCGCATTAAAATAAGCAAAACTAAACAAATTTTCAGTAGGCATTACGACTTCCTACAGCTGTACACCAGTCGTAATTCAAAATAAACATTCAGATATTTGATAAATGAAACAGTTCACAATATTCATTTTATTATTTATAAGATATTTTTATTTAATAAATTTAATATATCACAAAAAAGAAAATAAATAACCACACAAAAAGGAATAAAAGAAAAAAAGAGGAAGGAAACCAGGCTATAGAATTTTTTATAAGGAAAGGTAAAAAAGAATGAAAGTAACTTTTTAGCATTAAAATTAAAACCAGCGACCAAATAAATATGTTATAGCTGCACCATGTTAATGAAGTATTAGACTAAGTCAGATTCAGAATTAATTACGGTTTTTTTATTATTTACAAGTGCATAAACTTTACCACCATAAGACCACACATGTTGACTTCCATATTTAGTTTTAGCCTTAGATAGGATACATATATCATATCGATACTTTGTCAAATCTTCAAAAATGGCTAATCCAGTACCTCGTAACTTGCCCTTCTTTGATTGGAAGACTTCATTCCTTTTGATGTAAGTGGTAAAATTAACTATTAAGGCTTTGGGTTTATCAGATCGGAACAAACTGAGGCGACCTACACGGAAGGCTGAATCTATATTATCCTTGGTACATGGCACGTACAGTTTATTGTTAATAAAATTAAGCACAACATCATCAACGTTTTCTTCAGATTCCTCAGCAATACCAAAAAATCGCAAAGCATCTTTTTTACTGTATTGCTCCATAAAATCAGTTTTATCCTGTAGTGCAATAATAAGACTGATTATTGTGACAAACAGTAAAGTTAATTCGATTGAGAGACTCTGTAACTTAGATAATTTACTGTGAATACTTTGAAGTTTCTTGTCAATTTTGCCTTCAAGCTGCTTAACAAAACTAGCACATACTTTGTTAATAAGCTGCTCCATATCCTCATTAGCAGTAGAAGAGGCACTTCTGGTTTCCTTGCCCATGACAACTACTTTATCGATGCGGTAGATTTAATACTCGAATACTTCTGTTATGACAGCAATACAACATAAATTTCACATTGGATACACAAGTAATCACTGATATTGAAATCACAGCTATGCACACCTCAGTGAATAATAATAATAATAATAACCAATATTCATACCATAGTTTTACTGGAGTAAGCTTCACAGGACGTCACTCTGGCACGCTATACATTCGAAATAAGAGCATGTTGAGCAACTACATAACCCCATGAAATTTAGAATAGCTAGCTACCGTTTCTCAAGCCAAAAGCATCACATTGATCCTAGGGATACCGATACCCGTTAATTTTACTACCCGGGTACCCGCTTTCAATACTCGGTATTGAGTTGTCATATGAGCCACACGGAGGCCGACCAAGTGCAGGTATTTAGTGGGTTATTGGATATTAAAATGGGAACCGGGTAGCGAGTTGTTATCGGGTACCCATCAGCATCCCTAATTGATCCACAAGCATTTTTCACCGAATTTTTTTTAAAAGTGGTGACAACTATTTTAGACATTTGGAGTGAACATTTTTAAATCGGCTTCAGTTTTTTCAGAAAACTTGGTCGCAATCGAAATGGGACGTGTAGGTATCTGTTTGTTACGATAAACCTTTATACGTAGGTTTTTCCATTTTAGATATCTCAAAATCCGTTATATTTGACTTTTTTTACAATTTCATTAAAAGAACTAATGAGGAAAAAGCTTTTTTTGTTACACCGATACGGATTATCTAATTATCGAAATTCTAACAAATAATATTTATGATATAAAAAATAATATCACGTGGTCTGATACTTCCAATTGTCAAGAACAAAATTCCAGTATTTTGATAATCAGAAGTGTTTGGCAATCTGTACTATCGATTATGTTAGCAATATTTCTCATACTGTGCCTTGCGAATATTAAATTCAATGAAATGTAATAGCTCATGGTAATTTCCATTAGTCAGATGACATGAGAAACCCTGTATATATTTTAATTTAGACTTAATGTCAAGACGATGAAATAATTTAATATAAACATTGTCGTTTTACTGGAAATACCGGTTCTACTGGAACTACTGGTTCTCTATACTAGCTCATCCCCTTGGGATGGGGATCACATTATAGGAAGTGTAACTCCGACAATACTGAGATTCAGTCTATGTATATCCAGTCTAAGTAAATATATTAAGATTCAAAATGAGGACATAATCAAAATTATGGACTTCAAAAGTGGTGTGCAAAATTTACTGCAAATGTTTAGAAACTTAGAGTTTGATGCTGAGCATGAGTCTTTTGGCACATACATTTTAGGAAGCTCACTCCATGTATCCAATAAAAATTCAACAACACTTAATCTTAAAAGGTGGGGAGGTTATTATTGAATCAGATTTGTAAGATCTCGGCAGTTTTTCATATATAGAAACAATTTCTTCAATACTTGGGTTTTTCAAATAATCTAGTGAAAAATTACCCAGTGCCTCAGAACTAAAGATCTAATAGAAGGTATAATAAAGTATTTGTTTGGAGGTGTTTTGTCAGTTTTAGATCCTCCTAAGAATATTTTCTTAATGTATATCAGGACGTAAACCACTTTTGAAAAACAACTTATTAATTTATTCCACATTGTGCGGGTGAGTACAGTGTTATAATAACTGAACTTAAGTAAATGTGATTCCCTTAAATGCATAACCCCCACCTTCAAATTAGTTCTAATAACTGGTTGTTGTTCACCTTCACTGATCATTATAAAAAATCACCTGTTTGGGGTGAAGGGATTAAATGAAAAATAAGTTTTAATAAATCTATTTTATTTAAAAGCCATTATACGTTAATTACTATGCTATTTCACTTTTATTAATCCAAGAATTATGAATTATAAGTATTGTCTAGTCCTAACAACTATTTAACAAAAAGTTTTTCACCTTTGCTTTTATGGATTTTTTCAACTACATATACATCAGGGTGCTTGCTTTTCCTAATTTCTTCAGTATAAAAGGAGCCTTGGATATTTTGATTGTTTTGGTCTTTCAACAGATAGGTTGTCGGATTAGTCCTCTGAATCTTTCTTATAATAAACAATTCATTACTGCAGTTTGGTCTAATACCTTTGCTGAATGCTTGCCTATATTTACTGATTCTCTTTTATGTAGCTGTACGCCACTTTCCAAGAGCTATTTGGCATTCCTCTTATGTACTTTGTGAAGGAGCTAGTCCGTGTGTACTACGTATGTGGGGTGTTGTTATACTTATTCACAATATCCTGCAGTGTATTCATCCATTTATACAAAAATTTTTAAAAAATACTCTAGATACAATGGGTTACGCAATTCTTGATTTTGTTAATAGTTCACTGCAATATGACAATTTTCCAAATGCATTAAAAATAAGTACAATTACACCTATACCAAAAATAGCAAATGCAATGGAAATGACAGAGTATCGCCCTGTTAATACACTTTCGGATATGGAAAAGTTATTAGAACTATCAGTATATGATCAAATTGTACAGTATTTTGAAACAAATAATCTGTTTATAGGCAATCAATCCGAGTTTCGAAAACAACACTCGTGTGAAACAGCAGCTCAATTAACCATTTCTAAATGGAAATAAGTAAATTATGATGGAGTTTCATTGCAATACGTTTTTTACACCAGATTTCTTGAAAATGGCAAGTGTAATAAATTCGCGATTTGCTGATTAATTAAAATTAAAATGTTTCTTTGTTGTTTGTGGTGACAGGTTTAGTGAAAAATGGAAAAAATTGTGTTGTCAAAGAGAACGAAAAAGATTATTCTGTTGGGCTAGTTGAATAATCTTTTTCGTTCTCTTTGACAACACAATTTTTTCCATTTTTCACTAAACCTGTCATTACAAACAACATTTTAGAAAATATAGGTATTTTCTTCGACAAAAGCGGGAGAAGGACTACTCAACTATTTTCAACAAATCCACGTAACCTTTTTGACACCCTGACCACAGATTAAATATTATACCCCGGCTAAGTCATTACTTCATAAATAACAGAACTAAGAATTCCCATCGGGCTCTTTCTATAGTGCAACACAATTTACAATTTCTTACAAAGTAGTCAATAACTTTATTGACCTGACCATCTGGTGAGGATAAAAATTTTACAATTATTTTCTACCTTTTAATTATCCTTTCTAGAAACTCCGAGTTGAAGTTGAATGTGAGCACAGTGTGAAAAAATAACAAGACAAGTTGATTTGGCGAATTTTTAATAAGTTGTAGCTTAATAAACAAATGTTACGATTGAAAATTGGGCCGGTGGCTCAGGGCTTAGCGTCTCGATCGCTTAACCCAGAGGTCGTGGGTTCTAATTCCCATTCCACCAACAATTTATAATTAAATTTTTTACTCGTAGATCAAGGCTTATTCGCAGGGATGGCTTGGCAACTATCCTGGCGATGGCCTAGGATGGGAAGAATGTCAACTTGGTTTAAATGTGAGAGATTAAAATCAGTTGATGTTTGACTGTCCCCCTAACTAATGAGGTTTTCCAGGTTTCCCTCATTCCAGCACTGAATGGTGGTTAGGGCCTACCAACGTAAGTCGTTCCTGAGGCGCAAATGCGGCCCGCGAAATAATAATATGCCGCCCCCTCTCCCACACATGTCTCAGACTTTCGGGCTAATCCTTGTGAATAGAATGAGGGGTAGATATATTATTATTATTATTATTATTATTAAGTGTTAAGTTCACTAGTTTCTAAACAAGTTGGATAGTACTGAGTGTCCACTTACTACACGGTAGTCCAATATCTCGCTTAATAAAATAGTTAGATACGGCTATTTCTTTTTTGCAGACTTTTCAGTCATATAGAGTAACACTAACCAAAAATAATTTCACTTGTACAAGGTGTTCTGCCTTCCTTGGGCCGGTATCAACTTCGTTTTTTTAAGTGGCAGCATATGTTTTTTTATCATTTGTTTAAATTCTACTCTTTATTTTAGTATGACTTTCATCACATTTCCCTATACCTAAACTTCATATTTTCGGGCATATTTAAATTTAAAAAAAATCCCCATTAACTATTTAACGCCGTATTTTTGGCAAATTAAAAGATAAGAGGCATAATTTTCTCAGGGAATCTAGTCGAAGCCATGTACTTTTAGAAAAAGTATAAAAATATAAAAAAAATATACAGGGTCATCATAATTCTATGCCAACTTTAATCAATTTGTATAGTAAATAAGTCGGTTTTTTTCAAATGGAACACCTTGTATTTTATAAGGCGATACGAAGCACCGATAAGTACTCTATCAATTTGCTGAACCATTATTCCCCAAGACTAAATCAACTAGTTTTCCTTAAAAATGCATATTTATTCAAAAAATTGTACATAAATTTTGTGGTTTTTAAGCTGAAAAAATCATAGCCACTTGTTAAGAAAGTTCTGAGTCAGATTTCTAAGAAAATGAATTTTATAATAATATTTTTTTTATTACTTAACTATGCAATGTAACAATTAAAAGCAAACTACGCAGTAATTCATGTGTAAAATTTTATTTTATTTAGGTATAATACAAATTTAAGTATTAAGGGGCACAGATTAACTATTTTAGATATTTGTTATTTATTAACGAAGTTCAAACAGATATATTATGAACTAACCTGGAGACAATCATTATAGTTTTGAAGTTATGGTTAGGGTTTAGACGATATTCTGCATTACAAAAAATGTTATTTGACTGATATTATCAAACCCGAAGAATTATTGTCTAGGTACCAACCGAGGGGTGAACCGCTGGTCCAAATTTTGTACACCAATGACCATTTTGTAGCTAATGCCCTTAAATTTTTGAATAATGCCCCTTAATGCCATAATATCTACCCCCCAATTCCCAGTAATGCCTGTAATATCCTAGTAATGCCAGTAATACACCACTAATGCCCGTACAATTCCTATTAGTTTATAGCAATGTCCCTAAAATGTCATTAGATATATCCTAAAAGCACAATGAAAACAAAAAAATTTGTTAAAGTAAGTCTGACTTTACGATTATGGGGAACACTAGGTGTACAGGAAATTTATATTATAGGTTTGCTTAACTATTTAAGTAGTAAAAACTTTAGAACTTTATATCTAGGTTCTAGGATTCATTTACCATGTGGATGGAGATTTAAGGACTGTATCTTATTAATACTATACTTATATTGTTCCATGCATAAAATATTACAAAAAATAATATTAACAAAATAAAAAATTTTGAACGCAGTGAAATGAAACAAATATACCTAGGTCATCAAAATATTTATTTGTAAAAATAACAAATCGTAAACGTTTTCCAATAAAAAAAACTCAACAAACTATCCATACAAATATTAGATATTTTACTTATTTACATAACTAAAACAAATTGACCGAAACATTGGAAGTATTTTTATAAGTACCCTCGTAAGTAGGTACCTAATATTTATACCAGAAAACGCCGAAAAAAACTGTGGAAATATACATTTTCTGTACAGTGAATTATGTGCCACCACCACTTCATATTCTTAAACAAACATGACGCAAACATTGAACTAGAAAGAGTTTTCATGATTTTATACTTTTTTTAAGTTGCTTATATTGTTTTTCGATATTAATAAGGTCATTCCGTTTTAATTGAAATGAGCCTGTACCTAAAAGTTCAATCGGGCCATAAAAGACGAAATTATTTTCTACAAAAGCTACATCCTCAACTCTTGGCCAAATAAATTGGTTTAATTCATTTTTAAGAAATTTAATTTTTATTTTAGGTATCATTGTTAGCCGGAGGCTACCTAAAATAGGTCGAATAGACCTATGCCCCAAATCGCTCAGACCCATTAGCCTGACATCATTTCTGTTGAAAAGTCTGGAAAAGGTACTGGACGGACACATTAGGACGAGTGTGTTAAGCATTCATCCTCTTAATACCCACCAGTATGCCTATCAAATCGGCAAGTCAACAGAACTAGCCCTCAACAACTTAGTCGCTAAAATCACCAAATCTCTGCAGAGTAGGCAAATTGCAGTGGCGGCCTTTCTTGACATTGAGGGAGCGTTTAACAATGCACTGCCTGACTCCCTATATACAGCTGTCACTGCTAGGGGAGTCGACCCAACCATAAGTGGCTGGATTCGGGCTATGTTAGAAAATAGAACTATAACGACGTCCCTTCAGGAAGAAACGGTCAGATTTAGGGCCGCAAGAGGGTGTCCACAAGGGGGGGTTCTTTCCCCCCTACTTTGGTCACTGCTTGTGGATGACCTGCTGGCCATACTTTCTGTGTGGGAGGTTGAGGTTCAAGCATATGCGGACGATCTAGTCATTTTAATCAGAGGAAACTCTGAAGAGGGAATTTCCCTCACCCTCCAAGAGGTACTAGAGACAGTACTGAGTTGGTGTAAGAGGGAGCAGATGTCTGTAAACCCTCACAAAACGGTAATTGTACCGTTTACCAAGAAAAGGAAGCTGGACAACTTAAGACCTCCCTCCTTACTTGGTGAAATAATTCCATTTGCGGAGGAAGCGAAGTATCTGGGTGTAGTACTGGATAAGTCGCTTAATTGGAACTCCCATCTGGAAAAAATGATCCACAAGGCACGACTGTCCTTATGGACTTGTCGAAGAATTTGTGGGAAATCTTGGGGCACTGGACCCAAACAAATATATTGGCTGTATGTGACGGTCATACGACCCATGATCGCATACGGCTCCATAGTTTGGTGGTCCAAAGGACTACAACAAAGGACCAAACTCAAACTCTCTGGTTTACAGAGACAAGCCTGCCTGGCCATAACTGGAGCAATTAGCTCCACACCGTCAGCAGCTCTGGAAATCCTACTGGACCTACCTCCTCTTCATATATATTTGGAGAGAGAGGCCAGATGGGCAACATACAGACTAAAGCAGGCAGCTTTTAACATGCCGCAGTCTGACACCATGGAGCGCAATAGGCTGCTGGATGACATGGAAAGTCACAGTATCCTGGAGATGATTTCAGATGTCATGCCTGCAAAGACCAACCTTGAACTGCCCTTTCACATTCTCTTCCCAGGAAGAGATGAGTGGGATCGGAATAAGGCTGACCTATTAAGGGCAGATAGTTGTTGGTTTACAGACGGATCCAAAACACCCATGGGAGTTGGAGCCGGAGTATATAGTTGCAACCCAACGGTGAAAATATCTTCATCCCTTGGCAGTTATGCAACTATATTTCAGGCAGAAATTTATGCCATCGAATTGTGTGTACAGAGGCTGGAACAAAGGCAACTTACACGCAAATCGATAAAAATCTTCTCAGACAGCCAAGCAGCTCTTAAAGCTCTTGGTTCCTACCGTTGCAACTCAAAAACGGTATGGAGCTGCCAGCAGGCACTTGCTCAATTGAGCAGAAAAAATAGAATAACTCTGGTCTGGGTCCCAGGCCATTCTGGCCATGAGGGGAATGAGGCAGCCGACTCTCTAGCTAGGGAGGGTGCTGCTTCTGAATTTGTCGGACCAGAACCGGTGCTTGGCATATCCTCGAGTACTGCCAAAGCAACGCTCTTGACCCGGGCTGAGGAGCAAATCCTCCAGTACTGGCAGGAACTACCACGATTAGTTCATTCGAAGGCGTTTATAATAAACCCTTCAAAAACAAGAACTAAAAAACTTCTAGAGTTAAGCAGGTTTCACCTACGAACTCTAATTGGCCTATATACGGGCCACTGCCGTTTAAAATATCATCTGTGCAAATTCGGCCTAGCAGAAGATGCTGAGTGCCGCCTATGCTTAGAAGATGATGAAACGGCAGAACACATATTGTGCACCTGCCCTGCTGGGGAAAGGATCAGATACTCATTATTTGGCAAAGGACAACTTCTGCCAGAGGATCTGAACAAACTCTCACCCAATAAGGTGATCAGCTACATTAAGAAGCTGGACCTGTTGGGTGAAATATAAGTAGGTGTGAGCCACAATAGACCACATGGTCGCGGTGGAGGGTCTGGTTTTCGGCCCACTCACTTTTGAACCTAACCTAACCTAACCTAGCCGGAGGAAAGTGGTGGTGACTTCGGCGGTGACACACGTGCTGCGCGATGAATTACATAAATGTCTGCCACTTCGATCATGGCTGCCATCAAAACCGACGCAAGCGCACTACACATTTTTAATGCCTATTGATGCCTTAAAAGTCCCAGTATTGTCCCCAATGCCTTAGTAATTCCCCCAATTCCGCGCAATTCCCGTGAAATGCCTAGTAATACCTACTAATGTCTATCTAATGCCCTGTAATTTCTAACAATGCCCGGATTTTGTACACCACAATGCCCCTGTGGTTTCCCCCTCGGTACCAACTTTGTAAATTACAATCTTGCGGAAGATCAATTTCTTCGCTGGTTTTTCAGGCATAGGTTAATCTGTGGCGGCAATAGCACTATTGTATTGTAAATAAAATAAAATTTCATACATAATTTGTTTTTAAATATTACACTTCATAATTAATTATTAAAGAAATTATTCACATTCTGAACGATAGCTTAGGTAATGATGTATCAAAAAATGTTTAACTGAAACTGTGTCAGCGACAGCTTAGAAGTTTTGACAAGCGGCAACTCTGATTTTTCGGTATAAAAAGTACAAAATAATACGTTGCTCTCTTAAAAACCTTTCAGACAATAATAATAAACGGTGAAAATCAGTGTGTCTCCCAAAAAGGCTCCCCATATCATTAATTTTTTAAAGATAATACTTTGATAATTTAAAAAAAAATTAAATTAACTTGAAATAATCATTGTCTTAGATTTTCTATTTAAAAAATTATTCGAAAATAGGTTCGCATCCCGTAGATCTACACCTATGTAAATATTTTTTACAAATGTTTTGACATGCTTATACATGACATGGATTTGGCATGGACATAACTCTTAATAAAACGAAACAATGCCCCAAATTATAAAGAAATTAATAAACAAATTTTCCAGTTACACCTCGAAAACTATATAAAAAATTAAATTTAGGCAACCTGTATTTCAATAACTGTAGGTCTTACGAAAAAGCGGCATACTTTGAAAAGTTAATATTTTTTACTCTTTTATGGATTCTAATTTTTTCCGAATTAAATACTAATACCTACACCCTGTTTATAGCCATGTAGGCAAGGTACCAGTTAATAGGTAAGATACAAATTTTAATAACACATTTAGTTTTTGAGAAAAATGTTAAATTTACTAATATTATCAGGGTCCACTTGTTAACATATGAAATAATTGAAGTGTAACACTATTTAGTTTTTGAGGAAAAACTTAAAATTTAATTAATTAATTAATATTATTAGGGGCGAATGGATTTTTTGTTCACTTACGCACCTCTTGTATGGAATATGATACATTAAGCATCAAACATCAGCATCAAACAACAATGGACCCTGACCCTTACCCAGAAGAAAGAAATAAGATCAACTATCTCTCTCTCGTACATCAAAATATCAAGGCATGACTACCCTGAAGCAAATATATGCTTAGGTAAAGGATCAATAGTTGAAATGCATAAGAAAATGGAATAGTTTCAGGTTGACGGAATATGAAATATAATAATATAATAAAATATAGGTACATAAGGGTATATTCTGTATCATGTCTGTTAATTTTAACGGCACTGTTAAAATTCTTACCCAATCAGAGATTATCTTTTCCAAAAATACTCTTTTCCGATTCGCTATAAATTTTAACAGCGCCGTTAATTTTAACAGATATGATACAGAATAGACACCTTAATATAGTATAATACAATATAATAAATAATTAGGCATTGCTTTTCAACACTATTTCAAGAGGTCCGTAAGTGAAAAAAAGAATGCTCCATTCGCCCTTAATAATATTAATTACCTAATTAAATTTTAAGTTTTTCCTCAAAAACTAAATAGTGGTACTTCAATTATTTCATATAGTAACAAGTGGACCCTGATAATATTACTAAATTTAACATTTTTCTCAAAAAGTAAAAGTGTTATTAAAATTTTATAAAAAGGGTGTATTATTATTTAATACGGAAAAGATTTACTATTCATAAATGAGTAAAAAATATGAACTTTTCAAAATTCAGTGATTTTTATATTTTCTCATGTTATGAGATATATATATTCTAATGTATTTCGATTATGAGAATTGCTGGCTTTTATAAGGGAGGGATTGTTTATACTAAATTTGTGTCCCGTTTCGTAACTATGTAAGGCTAGAGCCGACTTATCTACTTTAAATTTTTGTGTGTGATATGAATGGTCTTTAAATCTACTTACCTATTGCATTTCTTTTTATTTGGCCGATATACAGTTTGTTACAATTACTACAGCTTATTTTGTATATCCCAGATTTCTGAAGCAGATCTTTTTTTTTGGAAAGTGCGGACCCTAATACTGCTTTAATCGTAAGTTTTTAAATGCAAAGATGATATTGAATTTATTTAGTAAATTTTCAAATTTTTGACTGATTTGAGGACGGTATGTGAACTTTCTATACATATATTGTCTTTCCTTTATTGGACTTAAGATGGTATTACTTTTAATTAATAATTTCTTCTTTTGTTTATAAAAGTTTCTACTTATTTGTTTCTTTTCATAACGGTTATCATTAGCGATGTTGTAGATGAGATTACGTTCTTTATTATAGTTGGTATAGGTGTGTGCGTGTGCGTGTGTGTGTGTGGGTTTTCTGTAAATTTCAAAAGTTAAAGATTCGTCAAGTTTCATTATTTTAATATCTAAGAAAGGTAAAGAATAAACGTATATTACGCTAGCACACCGACTATAGCACCCGCCAAAAAAAACTATACCATAAATTGTTGCTAATTTGTTGCTATTTTGTGCCACAAAAAAAAATTTGTAACTTGTGCCGTTCTTGAGAAAAATGGTGGTTGCTGACGTAAGTTTACGGTAGCACCCCCATTTGTTGCTCGTCACCTAGAAACACTAGGCCAAAAATTCTTGCACTAGATTTTGTTGCTTTTCTAGTACTTTCGAATGGTATATTGGTTTTTAAAAAAACATGAATTTTCCGATTTTTTTCCTTTACGGAAGATCCGATATTTGTTATAGCTGTGCAAAATAAAATTTTCTTGGGCTTACCCGGAAACTTGACCTACTACCTTTTGATAGCAAGACAAAATCATGACCTAACATATTCAAGTACCTATCTACTAAGGTGCAAAATAGGAAACATGCCTTAAAAATACTCAATTATTAATTAAAAACGGCGATTATGTCATTTTCCTTACTTATAGAATTTGTTGCAACCATGCACTACCTGAAAACACGAGCTAACAACTTTTCACAACACGATAGAATGATGACCTAACAGTTTCTAATATCTGTAGATGTGCAAAATGGAAAACATGACCTAAAATTGCTTAAAAGATATTTTAAAATTTTTTCAGCTTATAAAATTTGTTGCCATCGTGCACTACCAGAGAACTTAAGCTGCTAGCTTCTAGAAACAAGGTTAAATTATGACTTAACATTTTCAAGTATCTATAGATGTGCAAAATGAAAAATATTGCTTAAAAATAATAAAATGACATTTTCTCAGATTTTTCGCTTATAAAATTTGTTGCCATCGTGCACTACCAGAGAACTTAAGCTACTAGTTTCTTGTAACAAGGAGAAACTATGATCTATCATTTTCGAGTATCTATAGATGTGCAAAATGGAAAATACGGCTTAACAATGCTAAAAATACATTTTCTTATTTTTTTCGCATATGAAATTTGTTGCAACCATGCACTACCTGAAAACACGAGCTACCAACTTTTCACAACACGATAGAATGATGACCTAACAGTTTCTAATATCTGCAGATGTGCAAAATGGAAAACATGACCTAAAATTGCTTAAAAGATATTTTTAAATTTTTTCAGCTTATAAAATTTGTTGCCATCGTGCACTACCAGAGAACTTAAGGTACTAGCTTCTAGTAACAAGGAGAAATTATGATCTATCATTTTCGAGTATCTATAGATGTGCAAAATGGATAATACGGCTTAACAATGCTAAAAAAACATTTTCTCATTTTTTTCGCATATGGAATTTGTTGCAACCATGCACTACCTGAAAACACGAGCTACCAACTTTTCATAACAAGGTAGAATGATGACCTAACAGTTTCTAATATCTGCAGATGTGCAAAATGGAAAACATGACCTAAAATTGCTTAAAAGATATTTTTAAATTTTTTCAGCTTATAAAATTTGTTGCCATCGTGCACTACCAGAGAACTTAAGGTACTAGCTTCTAGTAACAAGGAGAAATTATGATCTATCATTTTCGAGTATCTATAGATGTGCAAAATGGATAATACGGCTTAACAATGCTAAAAAAACATTTTCTCATTTTTTTCGCATATGGAATTTGTTGCAACCATGCACTACCTGAAAACACGAGCTACCAACTTTTCATAACAAGGTAGAATGATGACCTAACAGTTTCTAATATCTGCAGATGTGCAAAATGGAAAACATGACCTAAAATTGCTTAAAAGATATTTTTAAATTTTTTCAGCTTATAAAATTTGTTGCCATCGTGCATTACCAGAGAACTTAAGCTACTAGCTTCTAGAAACAAGGTTAAGTTATGACCTAACATTTTCAAGTATCTATAGATGTGCAAAATGAAAAATATGGCTTAAAAATACTAAAATGACATTTTCTCAGATTTTTCGCTTATAAAATTTGTTGCCATCGTGCACTACCAGAGAACTTAAGCTACTAGCTTCTAGTAACAAGGAGAAACTATGATCTATCATTTTCGAGTATCTATAGATGTGCAAAATGGAAAATACGGCTTAACAATGCTAAAAATACATTTTCTTATTTTTTTCGCATATGAAATTTGTTGCAACCATGCACTACCTGAAAACACGAGCTACCAACTTTTCACAACACGATAGAATGATGACCTAACAGTTTCTAATATCTGCAGATGTGCAAAATGGAAAACATGACCTAAAATTGCTTAAAAGATATTTTTAAATTTTTTCAGCTTATAAAATTTGTTGCCATCGTGCACTACCAGAGTACTTAAGGTACTAGCTTCTAGTAACAAGGAGAAATTATGATCTATCATTTTCGAGTATCTATAGATGTGCAAAATGGAAAATACGGCTTAACAATGCTAAAAATACATTTTCTTATTTTTTTCGCATATGAAATTTGTTGCAACCATGCACTACCTGAAAACACGAGCTACCAACTTTTCACAACACGATAGAATGATGACCTAACAGTTTCTAATATCTGCAGATGTGCAAAATGGAAAACATGACCTAAAATTGCTTAAAAGATATTTTTAAATTTTTTCAGCTTATAAAATTTGTTGCCATCGTGCACTACCAGAGTACTTAAGGTACTAGCTTCTAGTAACAAGGAGAAATTATGATCTATCATTTTCGAGTATCTATAGATGTGCAAAATGGATAATACGGCTTAACAATGCTAAAAAAACATTTTCTCATTTTTTTCGCATATGGAATTTGTTGCAACCATGCACTACCTGAAAACACGAGCTACCAACTTTTCATAACAAGGTAGAATGATGACCTAACAGTTTCTAATATCTGCAGATGTGCAAAATGGAAAACATGACCTAAAATTGCTTAAAAGATATTTTTAAATTTTTTCAGCTTATAAAATTTGTTGCCATCGTGCATTACCAGAGAACTTAAGCTACTAGCTTCTAGAAACAAGGTTAAGTTATGACTTAACATTTTCAAGTATCTATAGATGTGCAAAATGAAAAATATGGCTTAAAAATAGTAAAATGACATTTTCTCAGATTTTTCGCTTATAAAATTTGTTGCCATTGTGCACTACCAGAGAACTTAAGCTACTAGCTTCTAGTAACAAGGAGAAATTATGATCTATCATTTTCGAGTATCTATAGATGTGCAAAATGGAAAACATGACCTAAAATTGCTTAAAATATATTTTTAAATTTTTTCAGCTTATAAAATTTGTTGCCATCGTGCACTACCAGAGAACTTAAGCTACTAGTTTCTTGTAACAAGGAGAAACTATGATCTATCATTTTCGAGTATCTATAGATGTGCAAAATGGAAAATACGGCTTAACAATGCTAAAAATACATTTTCTTATTTTTTTCGCATATGAAATTTGTTGCAACCATGCACTACCTGAAAACACGAGCTACCAACTTTTCACAACACGATAGAATGATGACCTAACAGTTTCTAAT
Organism: Pogonocherus hispidulus; assembly: GCA_963924545.1. Taxonomy (NCBI): domain Eukaryota; kingdom Metazoa; phylum Arthropoda; class Insecta; order Coleoptera; family Cerambycidae; genus Pogonocherus; species Pogonocherus hispidulus. The sequence continues at coordinate 15,949 of CAWUQG010000002.1, forward strand.
ATCTGCAGATGTGCAAAATGGAAAACATGACCTAAAATTGCTTAAAAGATATTTTTAAATTTTTTCAGCTTATAAAATTTGTTGCCATCGTGCACTACCAGAGAACTTAAGGTACTAGCTTCTAGTAACAAGGAGAAATTATGATCTATCATTTTCGAGTATCTATAGATGTGCAAAATGGATAATACGGCTTAACAATGCTAAAAAACATTTTCTCATTTTTTTCGCATATGGAATTTGTTGCAACCATGCACTACCTGAAAACACGAGCTACCAACTTTTCATAACAAGGTAGAATGATGACCTAACAGTTTCTAATATCTGCAGATGTGCAAAATGGAAAACATGACCTAAAATTGCTTAAAAGATATTTTTAAATTTTTTCAGCTTATAAAATTTGTTGCCATCGTGCACTACCAGAGAACTTAAGGTACTAGCTTCTAGTAACAAGGAGAAATTATGATCTATCATTTTCGAGTATCTATAGATGTGCAAAATGGATAATACGGCTTAACAATGCTAAAAAAACATTTTCTCATTTTTTTCGCATATGGAATTTGTTGCAACCATGCACTACCTGAAAACACGAGCTACCAACTTTTCATAACAAGGTAGAATGATGACCTAACAGTTTCTAATATCTGCAGATGTGCAAAATGGAAAACATGACCTAAAATTGCTTAAAAGATATTTTTAAATTTTTTCAGCTTATAAAATTTGTTGCCATCGTGCATTACCAGAGAACTTAAGCTACTAGCTTCTAGAAACAAGGTTAAGTTATGACTTAACATTTTCAAGTATCTATAGATGTGCAAAATGAAAAATATGGCTTAAAAATACTAAAATGACATTTTCTCAGATTTTTCGCTTATAAAATTTGTTGCCATCGTGCACTACCAGAGAACTTAAGCTACTAGCTTCTAGTAACAAGGAGAAACTATGATCTATCATTTTCGAGTATCTATAGATGTGCAAAATGGAAAATACGGCTTAACAATGCTAAAAATACATTTTCTTATTTTTTTCGCATATGAAATTTGTTGCAACCATGCACTACCTGAAAACACGAGCTACCAACTTTTCACAACACGATAGAATGATGACCTAACAGTTTCTAATATCTGCAGATGTGCAAAATGGAAAACATGACCTAAAATTGCTTAAAAGATATTTTTAAATTTTTTCAGCTTATAAAATTTGTTGTCATCGTGCACTACCAGAGTACTTAAGGTACTAGCTTCTAGTAACAAGGAGAAATTATGATCTATCATTTTCGAGTATCTATAGATGTGCAAAATGGATAATACGGCTTAACAATGCTAAAAAAACATTTTCTCATTTTTTTCGCATATGGAATTTGTTGCAACCATGCACTACCTGAAAACACGAGCTACCAACTTTTCATAACAAGGTAGAATGATGACCTAACAGTTTCTAATATCTGCAGATGTGCAAAATGGAAAACATGACCTAAAATTGCTTAAAAGATATTTTTAAATTTTTTCAGCTTATAAAATTTGTTGCCATCGTGCATTACCAGAGAACTTAAGCTACTAGCTTCTAGAAACAAGGTTAAGTTATGACTTAACATTTTCAAGTATCTATAGATGTGCAAAATGAAAAATATGGCTTAAAAATAGTAAAATGACATTTTCTCAGATTTTTCGCTTATAAAATTTGTTGCCATTGTGCACTACCAGAGAACTTAAGCTACTAGCTTCTAGTAACAAGGAGAAATTATGATCTATCATTTTCGAGTATCTATAGATGTGCAAAATGGAAAACATGACCTAAAATTGCTTAAAATATATTTTTAAATTTTTTCAGCTTATAAAATTTGTTGCCATCGTGCACTACCAGAGAACTTAAGCTACTAGTTTCTTGTAACAAGGAGAAACTATGATCTATCATTTTCGAGTATCTATAGATGTGCAAAATGGAAAATACGGCTTAACAATGCTAAAAATACATTTTCTTATTTTTTTCGCATATGAAATTTGTTGCAACCATGCACTACCTGAAAACACGAGCTACCAACTTTTCACAACACGATAGAATGATGACCTAACAGTTTCTAATATCTGCAGATGTGCAAAATGGAAAACATGACCTAAAATTGCTTAAAAGATATTTTTAAATTTTTTCAGCTTATAAAATTTGTTGCCATCGTGCACTACCAGAGAACTTAAGGTACTAGCTTCTAGTAACAAGGAGAAATTATGATCTATCATTTTCGAGTATCTATAGATGTGCAAAATGGATAATACGGCTTAACAATGCTAAAAAAACATTTTCTCATTTTTTTCGCATATGGAATTTGTTGCAACCATGCACTACCTGAAAACACGAGCTACCAACTTTTCATAACAAGGTAGAATGATGACCTAACAGTTTCTAATATCTGCAGATGTGCAAAATGGAAAACATGACCTAAAATTGCTTAAAAGATATTTTTAAATTTTTTCAGCTTATAAAATTTGTTGCCATCGTGCACTACCAGAGAACTTAAGGTACTAGCTTCTAGTAACAAGGAGAAATTATGATCTATCATTTTCGAGTATCTATAGATGTGCAAAATGGATAATACGGCTTAACAATGCTAAAAAAACATTTTCTCATTTTTTTCGCATATGGAATTTGTTGCAACCATGCACTACCTGAAAACACGAGCTACCAACTTTTCATAACAAGGTAGAATGATGACCTAACAGTTTCTAATATCTGCAGATGTGCAAAATGGAAAACATGACCTAAAATTGCTTAAAAGATATTTTTAAATTTTTTCAGCTTATAAAATTTGTTGCCATCGTGCATTACCAGAGAACTTAAGCTACTAGCTTCTAGAAACAAGGTTAAGTTATGACTTAACATTTTCAAGTATCTATAGATGTGCAAAATGAAAAATATGGCTTAAAAATACTAAAATGACATTTTCTCAGATTTTTCGCTTATAAAATTTGTTGCCATCGTGCACTACCAGAGAACTTAAGCTACTAGCTTCTAGTAACAAGGAGAAACTATGATCTATCATTTTCGAGTATCTATAGATGTGCAAAATGGAAAATACGGCTTAACAATGCTAAAAATACATTTTCTTATTTTTTTCGCATATGAAATTTGTTGCAACCATGCACTACCTGAAAACACGAGCTACCAACTTTTCACAACACGATAGAATGATGACCTAACAGTTTCTAATATCTGCAGATGTGCAAAATGGAAAACATGACCTAAAATTGCTTAAAAGATATTTTTAAATTTTTTCAGCTTATAAAATTTGTTGCCATCGTGCACTACCAGAGTACTTAAGGTACTAGCTTCTAGTAACAAGGAGAAATTATGATCTATCATTTTCGAGTATCTATAGATGTGCAAAATGGATAATACGGCTTAACAATGCTAAAAAAACATTTTCTCATTTTTTTCGCATATGGAATTTGTTGCAACCATGCACTACCTGAAAACACGAGCTACCAACTTTTCATAACAAGGTAGAATGATGACCTAACAGTTTCTAATATCTGCAGATGTGCAAAATGGAAAACATGACCTAAAATTGCTTAAAAGATATTTTTAAATTTTTTCAGCTTATAAAATTTGTTGCCATCGTGCATTACCAGAGAACTTAAGCTACTAGCTTCTAGAAACAAGGTTAAGTTATGACTTAACATTTTCAAGTATCTATAGATGTGCAAAATGAAAAATATGGCTTAAAAATAGTAAAATGACATTTTCTCAGATTTTTCGCTTATAAAATTTGTTGCCATTGTGCACTACCAGAGAACTTAAGCTACTAGCTTCTAGTAACAAGGAGAAATTATGATCTATCATTTTCGAGTATCTATAGATGTGCAAAATGGAAAACATGACCTAAAATTGCTTAAAATATATTTTTAAATTTTTTCAGCTTATAAAATTTGTTGCCATCGTGCACTACCAGAGAACTTAAGCTGCTAGCTTCTAGAAACAAGGTTAAATTATGACTTAACATTTTCAAGTATCTATAGATGTGCAAAATGAAAAATATTGCTTAAAAATACTAAAACGACATTTTCTCAGATTTTTCGCTTATAAAATTTGTTGCCATCGTGCACTACCAGAGAACTTAAGCTACTAGCTTCTAGTAACAAGGAGAAAGTATGATCTATCATTTTCGAGTATCTATAGATGTGCAAAATGGAAAATACGGCTTAACAATGCTAAAAAAACATTTTCTCATTTTTTTCGCATATGGAATTTGTTGCAACAATGCACTACCTGAAAACACGAACTACCAACTTTTCACAACACGATAGAATGATGACCTAACAGTTTCTAATATCTGCAGATGTGCAAAATGGAAAACATGACCTAAAATTGCTTAAAAGATATTTTTAATTTTTTCAGCTTATAAAATTTGTTGCCATCGTGCACTACCAGAGAACTTAAGCTACTAGCTTCTAGTAACAAGGAGAAATTATGATCTATCATTTTCGAGTATCTATAGATGTGCAAAATGGGAAACATGACCTAAAATTGCTTAAAAGATATTTTTAAATTTTTTCAGCTTATAAAATTTGTTGCCATCGTGCACTACCAGAGAACTTAAGCTACTAGCTTCTAGTAACAAGGAGAAATTATGATCTATCATTTTCGAGTATCTATAGATGTGCAAAATGGAAAACATGACCTAAAATTGCTTAAAATATATTTTTAAACTTTTTCAGCTTATAAAATTTGTTGCCATCGTGCACTACCAGATAACTTAAGCTGCTAGCTTCTAGAAACAAGGTTAAATTATGACTTAACATTTTCAAGTATCTATAGATGTGCAAAATGAAAAATATGGCTTAAAAATACTAAAATGACATTTTTTCAGATTTTTCGCTTATAAAATTTGTTGCTATCGTGCACTACCAGAGAACTTAAGCTACTAGCTTCTAGTAACAAGGAGAAACTATGATCTATCATTTTCGAGTATCTATAGATGTGCAAAATGGAAAATACGGCTTAACAATGCTAAAAAAACATTTTCTCATTTTTTATCTATAGATACATGAAAATGATAGATCATAATTTCTCCTTGTTACTAGAAGCTAGTAGCTTAATTTCTCTGGTAGTGCACGATGGCAAAAAATTTTATAAACGAAAAAAATGAGACAAATTTTGAATTTTCGCTTAGTGACGTAACATAGATATCGCGCACAATAAAAAAATAATTTATGGACTTAAATGAACCCAATATTAAAATTCCAGAAATACGTATCTCTTCTTTTTCCAACTACTTTCCATTGCCGATGTAAAAAAAAAATAGGAAAACACCCCATTATTTCAGTTTTATGATAGTTTTGGTGCTTCGTTATTTGATCCTTCAGAGCTTCAAAAGGAGACTGCGATGGGCCACCTCCGAACATAAGTCGTGGTTCAAAAACATACTCCGTGCGTTTTTACCAATTTAAAGTCGTGTTTTCCCTTTTGCACGTATATAGGTACTTGAAAATGTTAGGTCATGATTTTATCTTGTTATTACACGGTAGTAGCTTATGTTTGACGGTAGTGCACGATGGCAACAAATTTTATAAGCTGAAAAAATTTAAAAATATCTTTTAAGCAATTTTAGGTCATGTTTTCCATTTTGCACATCTGCAGATATTAGAAACTGTTAGGTCATCATTCTATCGTGTTGTGAAAAGTTGGTAGTTCGTGTTTTCAGGTAGTGCATGGTTGCAACAAATTCCATATGCGAAAAAAATGAGAAAATGTTTTTTTAGCATTGTTAAGCCGTATTTTCCATTTTGCACATCTATAGATACTCGAAAATGATAGATCATAGTTTCTCCTTGTTACTAGAAACTAGTAGCTTAAGTTCTCTGGTAGTGCACGATGGCAACAAATTTTATAAGCGAAAAATTTGAGAAAATGTCGTTTTAGTATTTTTAAGCAATATTTTTCATTTTGCACATCTATAGATACTTGAAAATGTTAAGTCATAATTTAACCTTGTTTCTAGAAGCTAGCAGCTTAAGTTCTCTGGTAGTGCACGATGGCAACAAATTTTATAAGCTGAAAAAATTTAAAAATATATTTTAAGCAATTTTAGGTCATGTTTTCCATTTTGCACATCTATAGATACTCGAAAATGATAGATCATAATTTCTCCTTGTTACTAGAAGCTAGTAGCTTAAGTTCTCTGGTAGTGCACGATGGCAACAAATTTTATAAGCGAAAAATCTGAGAAAATGTCATTTTAGTATTTTTAAGCCATATTTTTCATTTTGCACATCTATAGATACTTGAAAATGTTAAGTCATAATTTAACCTTGTTTCTAGAAGCTAGCAGCTTAAGTTCTCTGGTAGTGCACGATGGCAACAAATTTTATAAGCTGAAAAAATTTAAAAATATATTTTAAGCAATTTTAGGTCATGTTTTCCATTTTGCACATCTATAGATACTCGAAAATGATAGATCATAATTTCTCCTTGTTACTAGAAGCTAGTAGCTTAAGTTCTCTGGTAGTGCACGATGGCAACAAATTTTATAAGCGAAAAATCTGAGAAAATGTCATTTTAGTATTTTTAAGCCATATTTTTCATTTTGCACATCTATAGATACTTGAAAATGTTAAGTCATAATTTAACCTTGTTTCTAGAAGCTAGCAGCTTAAGTTCTCTGGTAGTGCACGATGGCAACAAATTTTATAAGCTGAAAAAATTTAAAAATATATTTTAAGCAATTTTAGGTCATGTTTTCCATTTTGCACATCTGCAGATATTACAAACTGTTAGGTCATCATTCATTCGTGTTGTGAAAAGTTGGTAGCTCGTATTTTCAGGTAGTGCATGGTTGCAACAAATTCCATATACGAAAAAAATGAGAAAATGTTTTTTTAGCATTGTTAAGCCGTATTTTCCATTTTGCACATCTATAGATACTCGAAAATGATAGGTCATAATTTCTCCTTGTTACTAGAAGCTAGTAGCTTAAGTTCTCTGGTAGTGCACGATGGCAACAAATTTTATAGGCTGAAAAAATTTAAAAATATATTTTAAGCAATTTTAGGTCATGTTTTCCATTTTGCACATCTATAGATACTCGAAAATGATAGATCATAATTTCTCCTTGTTACTAGAAGCTAGTAGCTTAAGTTCTCTGGTAGTGCACGATGGCAACAAATTTTATAAGCGAAAAATCTGAGAAAATGTCATTTTAGTATTTTTAAGCCATATTTTTCATTTTGCACATCTATAGATACTTGAAAATGTTAAGTCATAATTTAACCTTGTTTCTAGAAGCTAGCAGCTTAAGTTCTCTGGTAGTGCACGATGGCAACAAATTTTATAAGCTGAAAAAATTTAAAAATATATTTTAAGCAATTTTAGGTCATGTTTTCCATTTTGCACATCTATAGATACTCGAAAATGATAGATCATAATTTCTCCTTGTTACTAGAAGCTAGTAGCTTAAGTTCTCTGGTAGTGCACGATGGCAACAAGTTTTATAAGCGAAAAATCTGAGAAAATGTCATTTTAGTATTTTTAAGCCATATTTTTCATTTTGCACATCTATAGATACTTGAAAATGTTAAGTCATAACTTAACCTTGTTTCTAGAAGCTAGTAGCTTAAGTTCTCTGGTAATGCACGATGGCAACAAATTTTATAAGCTGAAAAAATTTAAAAATATCTTTTAAGCAATTTTAGGTCATGTTTTCCATTTTGCACATCTGCAGATATTAGAAACTGTTAGGTCATCATTCCACCTTGTTATGAAAAGTTGGTAGCTCGTGTTTTCAGGTAGTGCATGGTTGCAACAAATTCCATATGCGAAAAAAATGAGAAAATGTTTTTTTAGCATTGTTAAGCCGTATTATCGATTTTGCACATGTATATATACTCGAAAATGATAGATCATAATTTCTCCTTCTTACTAGAAGCTAATAGCTTAAGTTCTCTGGTAGTGCACGAAGGCAACAAATTTTATAAGCTGAAAAAATTTAAAAATATCTTTTAAGCAATTTTAGGTCATGTTTTCCATTTTGCACATCTGCAGATATTAGAAACTGTTAGGTCATCATTCTATCGTGTTGTGAAAAGTTGGTAGCTCGTGTTTTCAGGTAGTGCATGGTTGCAACAAATTCCATATGCGAAAAAAATGAGAAAATGTATTTTTAGCATTGTTAAGCCGTATTTTCCATTTTGCACATCTATAGATACTCGAAAATGATAGATCATAGTTTCTCCTTGTTACAAGAAACTAGTAGCTTAAGTTCTCTGGTAGTGCACGATGGCAACAAATTTTATAAGCGAAAAATCTGAGAAAATGTCATTTTAGTATTTTTAAGCAATATTTTTCATTTTGCACATCTATAGATACTTGAAAATGTTAAGTCATAATTTAACCTTGTTTCTAGAATCTAGCAGCTTAAGTTCTCTGGTAGTGCACGATGGCAACAAATTTTATAAGCTGAAAAAATTTTAAAATATCTTTTAAGCAATTTTAGGTCATGTTTTCCATTTTGCACATCTACAGATATTAGAAACTGTTAGGTCATCATTCTATCGTGTTGTGAAAAGTTGGTAGCTCGTGTTTTCAGGTAGTGCATGGTTGCAACAAATTCTATAAGTAAGGAAAATGACATAATCGCCGTTTTTAATTAATAATTGAGTATTTTTAAGGCATGTTTCCTATTTTGCACCTTAGTAGATAGGTACTTGAATATGTTAGGTCATGATTTTGTCTTGCTATCAAAAGGTAGTAGGTCAAGTTTCCGGGTAAGCCCAAGAAAATTTTATTTTGCACAGCTATAACAAATATCGGATCTTCCGTAAAGGAAAAAAATCGGAAAATTCATGTTTTTTTTAAAAACCAATATGCCATTCGAAAGTACTTGAAAAGCAACAAAATCTAGTGCAAGAATTTTTGGCCTAGTGTTTCTAGGTGACGAGCAACAAATGGGGGTGCTAGCGTAAACTTACGTCAGCAACCACCATTTTTCTCAAAAACGGCACAAGTTACAAATTTTTTTTTTGTGGCACAAAATAGCAACAAATTAGCAACAATTTATGGTATAGTTTTTTTTGGCGGGTGCTATAGTCGGTGTGCTAGCGTAATATACGTAAAGAATAATTGTTTTCTAATTCAAAGGTGAATTTTATGGAATCGTACTGAGAGTTTAGTGTACATTGACCAAATTGTGTATACCGAAAGTTTAATTTACAACTGCGAATACCTCATCTACGTACCTTTTCCATACTGTGAGAAATTCTAAGGTGGTGTATCTGCAATAAAAGTCGATAGAGCATTGCCCATGACTGTGCCATGTGTTTGTTTATAACTATTGTTGTTGAAAGTAAATTTGTTTTGTACCATACACAATTTCGTCAAAAAAAAGTATTCTTCCACTTCCATTGGCGGTACTTTATTGTGTACTAAAAACTGTTCTATCTTTAAAGTTTCTAGGATTGGAATGCTGGGAAAGAGTGCTGTTCCGTCAAATGATACTAATTTGTCTGTCATGTTAATTTTTAAATTTTTTAAATATTCAATTAAGTGGAGGGATTCTTGGTTATCATGTCATTTTTTAATGTAAATTTTTGATACTTTTCACTCAACCAATTTGCTAATTTGTAAGTAGGTATTACAGTTAATATTTGAAAGGATCGGTCTGTAATTATTTCCGGGTTAATTAAATCCGGGATGCACAAAATAAACTGTAGTAATTGAAACAAACTGTATGTCGACCAAATAAAAAGAATAACTAGATTTAAAGAGCATACATATCACACAAAAAACTTTAATGTAGACAAGTCGGCTCTAGCCTTACATATTTATGAAACGGGGTACAAATTTATTATAAACAATACCTCCCTCATAAAAGCCAGGAATTATCAGAACCAAAATACATTAGAATCAATATACCTATATGAGAAAATATAAAAATCACTTACTGAATTTCGATTTAAGCCCATTATCTAATGACCTTTTAAATTTAATACCCTGTATATAAGAACAATAAAATTAAAAATAGTCGACAATAGTAAATAAGTAATAATAGTAAATATCCAACCACAATTTAGAAAAGAGCAGGTAGGCACACATCTGTAGTTTTCGCAATTTTCAATAATTATGCATTTTTTAGGAAATGCTTATGCTTATGCTAATTGATTTAATCATAGGGAATAATAGTTCAGCAAATTTATAGAGTACTTATCAGTGCTTCGTTTAGCCTTATAAAATACAGGGTGTTTCATTTGAAAAAAAAAACGACTTATATACTATTCTACTTGGCGGGTAAAGCAGGGTAATTCTAATTACCCTGCATATTTTTTATTATTTTTATTATTTCTATACTTTTTCTCAAAGTACATGACTTCGACTGAGACAATTATGCCTCTATTGCCTCTATCTTTTAATTTGTCGAAAATATGTGGTTAAATGGTTAATGGGGATTTTTTTTTAAATTAAAATATGTCAGAAAATATGAAGTTTAGGTATAGGGAAATGTGATGAAAGTCATACTAAAATAAAGTATAAAGAGTAGAATTTAAAAAAATGATAAAACAATATATCCCGCCACTTTCAGGGAAAAGTCTGCAAAAAAGAAATAACATAACAGGATTAGTACAGGGTGATGGATCCTCCAGAAACTAGAAATATGAGGTAAAAAACTATCACAACAGGTAAAAATTTGACTATTATTTTCACTTTATAGTTGCCCTGGAAGATGACAGTAGTCCTGCAATGCAATCTAAAAAGAATTTAAATTATAGGTTTATTTAATAGGCTTTTATTATGGTGTCATATCAACATAGTAACGTTATGGAAATTACCTATAACTTTTTAAATAATGAATATCTAAAAAACTGCAACCTAAATAGAAACACTATTTAAAAATATATACGTTGCCAAAAAAATTTGATTGAAGCGTCGCGGACGGCAAGTGTCATCCATAATTTCTGTATTTCTACCTTACCTTTTAGTAAAAGCAAGTTAAAAAGTAATAATCCTTTTTAGAATATTTCATTTTTCTTGGTCGTTTCCCAGAAAAACTCATTTCTCCAGTTAAATCGATCACCCTGTACTACATTCGAACCAAAGAATTTTTTACCACATATTTATATGATTTTTTTTATAAATTACGTACACTTCATAATTATTTCATAAATTGCGTATAATTTATTGTTTTATCTGTATATATTGTTTTTTTTTTTTGATATGGTAGGTATTTGTGAGGGAGTGCTGAATTAAGCCCAAAATATTATATGTAATATATTAAGTCAGTCACTCTTTTATAATTTATAGTTCTAAAATATATCGATTTCTTTCTATATTTATGCTTCTCAGTAATATTTTGTTTAAACTTTAGCCTCAAACGTTTCTGAAATAAATTAAAATAGATAAATAGTTACTTTGTACTGAAAATTCAACAAGCGCGTTTTATTTCAACAAGATGAAGCCCGTAGCAACCTGTGGATCATCACCCATTTAAATATGTCAATTTTTATTATAAATAAATAGTAATACCTATATCTAAAAAATTAGGTATGTATATTAGGTATGATTGTTACATTGATGATAACGTCAAATATAAAATATGAGTTAAATAATTAAAATTAGGTCCCATAGTAAAGTTATTATTTTAATAACAGTATTCTACCAGAGTTAAATCATTCTGTTTCCGTTGGTAACAAAATATGAAATCATCTGGTACTGTGCTTGAAACTGCAAATACGGAATAACAGCATTAAGAGTACAACAATCTTGTACTAGAATAGCGTATTTTCAAAAACTATTTTCTCTAAAATACATGTATTAAACAAAAATTTGCTACTATAGGGATCTAGTTTATCTTTTGATCTTTCCGGTGATAAATAATTTATAATATTAAAAAGAAATTTTGTTGCAATTATAAGACAAATCCGGGACCGTTGCAATAAGGGCTAACTTTATTTCCATGTGCCTTTTTACTTCGGCTTTACGTGCACTTCCGAAATCTAAATAATTCGGTAGTAGGAAAGTCTTCACCCATCGGATACCCAACCTCTCAACCCAACCATGAATTCATGTCTGTCAAGTTTAACTGAATGGACCCTTAAGTAATGAACTTCGGTACGGTTATTTCCAGCATGACGGTGCAACAGCACATACTACACGAGAAAATATTGCTTTCCTCCGCGAGTTTTTTGATGACCGGCTGATAAGTTTGCATACAGAAGTTGAGTTTCCTCCGAGATCACCTTGTTTGACAATTATGGACTATTTTATACTTCCTTACTTAAAAAACAAGATTTTCGCAAATCCGGTAAATAGTTTGCAAGAACTGCAACAAAGAATTTGTTCAGCAATGTGCAAACATAACGCCAGAAATGCTGCAAAACGCTTTTCACAGCATGAGGAGGCGCGTCAACTTGTGCATCGAACAAAACGGGGGACATTTCCAACAATTGCTGTAATTTAGTTTTTCTTGTTACTAAAACCGTTATTTCATAATTTGTAGTTCATTATTGTTTTACAACTGAAATAAATAGGTATGAAATTTGTAGGTTATTGATGATGTCAGTGTGACAGTGACATAATTATTTCAAATTTAAAGTAAGACACACGTTTTACATTCCACAACCACCCTTAACCAAGATAATTTTTGATATCCCGGTACTACTAATTCCACTCATTCCAGGGAGCTGTACACCACAATTCCAGCGCGGTTTACCTCTCGGAATATTTACTGCTTATTACGTTTGAAACAATTTTTTTATTTCTCGATTTATTTGTATGTCACAGAATGTTTTGTTGTAACACAAAGGTGTAACACAGATTATACATTAAGTACTTTTCGTGTCATCTAGATTTACTTTGAAGAAAACGAAAATATAAATTATAAATACCTACTTTCTTCATAAGTAATCGAGTTTTTTTTCAGTAACTTCTTGTACAGCAGTAAACAGCAATATTTCACTCGATAGTGAATATGAAAATTATTTTGGTTTAAATATATTCAGAGAATATTTTTTATAGGATCATGAACTATTAATATGTAACATTTCCAGTTAAATCATAAATCATTCAGTTTTTCTGTATAGTGTACCAATCGGTGTACCACAAAAATGTATAATTTGCTGAATGATAGGAACTCGCTCATCCAATGAAAACAGCAGAAATTAAATGCTTGACATGACATGGGTCTTATACACATACAAGTCATTGCCCCATTAAATATATTAAAAATGGAAATATAGGTAGGTATGAATACTTTGGAATGTGAAAAGTAATGTTTTCATGTGTTGTGTAAGTACACAAGATTAGATTTAAAACAGCTTACTTATGTTTCAGTTAGTTCAGTTGAATTAGTTCATCTGTTCAAGTAATTTTAAGAATCACTGGGAGGGCAGTCTTATAAATAGCAAATCAAAATTTTGTTATGACCAGGTCAATGTCACGAGTGTATCAGTCACTACAAAATTGTGTAGTGTATACGTGGGTTACTTTCACGCACCTATACTATTCTAAAGATATATAAGTAGAACTTATAGAGTAATAGAAAACAATATAACCTGACTAAACAACAGGATAATGGTATTAATAGAAACACCATATGGCAAGGAACCCGATTACAGAATATTTTATATTTTCATTTCAATTTACCTGCCAAGTGGTGTTTTGTCTATATCGTATACTCCCAAAATTGATTTCTTTTGAATAACCGACGATAATACGCCTTCTTCAATCTGCAATAAGCCATCCTGTGAAGTAGGAAATTCCAACATATTTATGCAAAAAAGTTGATCACTTAACACTACGAGTTACAGCGACAGTCCACACAAAACACAAAATATTTAAATATTTTTTAGTCAATCTGAATGCAAAGAACTTTTCTTGTTAGGGTTATGTTTAAATTAATTTTCAATAACTTTTGTTGATAACAAAAAGTAGCAAAATATAATATCTAGGTACATATTTATATATCTGCGCATGGCACATTTTATCAAAACAACAATCAGTGATAAATCTAAATAATTATGTATCACAAAGACTAGGATTTTTTTTACTACATCTTGAAACCAAAACAAAAATAGAGAAAAATCGTTTGTGTTTGTACCCATGATATAATAAGTACAAGGTATGACATTCGTGAGTACGAAAATGCGTCCGCTGTGCGCATTACGTCACCGAGAGCGCAGAATGATCGCTAAATACAAATGTTATATACGATTTCAATGGAAACATTATCAAAACTTTCATATAATTGGCACAAAACAGTGTCCCGAATAGGAAAATATTGGGAAATTTAACCAGTGCCCTTAAATGTGTTCTTTAATAATCATAAACACAGATTAGATATACTCCATATGGTAGGTACCTATCATATACAAAATGCCCTGGTAATCCCTGGTGGTTTAAAATTGGCTCTTTTAATTTCTTACCTACTTCAATAATAATAACTGTTATCGATGATTATTGCAATTATTATTATAAGTAATTAGTTATTAGATTTAATGCGCATCTCTGATCTTAGATTAGTTTCTGATTTTTGCTGGAACACCGGATTTTTAGAGAATTTAATAGCAGAAGAAGAAGAGTACAATAAACAATAACCAAATAATTTTTTAACCTGTAAATTATGGAGGAATATCCATGGAATATCATCCGTTTCTGACAAATAATTATTATTTGTTGAGTTATAATATTAATAATAGACAGCGTACAATAATTGAAGTTAAAGTTGGTAAATGGTTTTGGTTAATGCGCATTGCGCATGCACCGGACTATGAGTTTCCGAAGAATCAGTGAACTTTTCAAACTATCAGCAAACTGCCCTGACTCAAGCTGGAACAGAGGACAAGAAATCCTGGACTGTCGTTCGACTCTTGCTGGAACGGTTAGATTTGTAATGCGCATGCTTCTGACAGTTACTGACAGTTTTGGACTCCTGCAGGAACAAACCTATTATTTCAAAGCTGGTACCATCCCAGTAAGAACCGAAACCTAAAATAAACGTTAAAATAACGTTGCAATGGTTGAAATAACGTTTTTGGTTTTAAAAATAACGTTTTTTTATAACGAATTTTCAACTTAACGTTTATAGAACGTTTGTACAACTAAAAATCTAACCAAAAGAAAAAAAACTAACCAAACTAAAACGTCATAAGTTTCAGTTTATTAAACGTTTTATTTATTCGTTTATTAAACTATATTAGTTAACCCAAAAACGTTTGTATATTTATCGGCAACGTTATATTTACATTAAAAATATAGTAACGAAAAACTTTTAATTTAACGTTTATTTTACATAAACATTGAACTAAAAATACACTCCTAGTTATTGGTCAACGTAAGAACAACATTAAAATTTAATTGGTTTTTAACGTTCTGTTTTGACCAATATAACAGATTAATAACTATCGAAACAACACGTTACAAATTTTAGTTTCATCAACGTTTCCATTCAACGTAATTCAACGTTTATACTAACTAATAATAAACCACAAGTAAAAACTCACTAAACTAAAACGTTAAAACTTTCAGTTTAATAAACGTTTTATATTTTTGTTTATTAAACCATAATAGTCAACCCAAAAACATTTGTATATTTATCGACAACGTTATATTTACATTAAAAATATAGTAACGAAAAACTTTTAATATAACGTTTATTTTACATAAACATTGAACTAAAAATACACTCCTAGTTATTGGTCAACGTAAGAACAACATTAAAATTTAATTGGTTTTTAACGTTATGTTTTGACCAATATAACAGATTAATAACTATTGAAACAACACGTTACAAATTTTAGTTTCATCAACGTTTTCATTCAACGTAATTCAACGTTTATATACTAACTAATAATAAACCACAAGTAAAAACTTACCAAACTAAAACGTTAAAACTTTCAGTTTAATAAACGTTTTATATTTTTGTTTATTAAACTATAGTAGTCAACCCAAAAACGTTTGTATATTTATCGGCAACGTTATATTTACATTAAAAATATAGTAACGAAAAACTTTTAATTTAACGTTTATTTTACATAAACATTGAACTAAAAATACACTCCTAGTTATTGGTCAACGTAAGAACAACATTAATATTTAATTGGTTTTTAACGTTATGTTTTGACCAATATAACAGATTAATAACTATTGAAACAACACGTTACAAATTTTAGTTTCATCAACGTTTTCATTCAACGTAATTCAACGTTTATATACTAACTAATAATAAACCACAAGTAAAAACTCACCAAACTAAAACGTTAAAACTTTCAGTTTAATAAACGTTTTATATTTTTGTTTATTAAACTATAATAGTCAACCCAAAAACGTTTGCATATTTATCGGCAACGTTATATTTACATTAAAAATATAGTAACGAAAAACTTTTAACTTAACGTTTATTTTACATAAACATTGAACTAAAAATACACTCCCAGTTATTATTCAACGTAAGAACAACATTAATATTTAACTGGTTTTTAACGTTATGTTTGGACCAATATAACAGATTAATAACTATCGAAACAACACGTTAAAAATTTTAGTTTAAACAACGTTTTCATGCAACGTAATTCAAAGTTTATATACTAACTAATAATAAACCACAAGTAAAAACTCATCAAACTAAAACGTCAAAACTTTCAGTTTAATAAACGTTTTATATTTTTGTTTATTAAATTATAATAGTCAACCCAAAAACGTTGAGAAATATATCGGCAACGTTATATTTACATTAAAAATATAGTATCGAAAAACTTTTAATTTAACATTTATTTTACATAAACATTTAACAAAAAATACACTGCTAGTTATTATTCAACGTATAAGAATAACATTAATATTTATAAAAATTTTCCGGCTCGCTCATGATTATGCTTAACTCCAAATTATTAGCTGAAAATAAGAATTCTTAGAATTACAAAAACTTCAAAATGGTTCGCTGCCATATTCGAGTATAGTGTCAATTGACTGGTTGCTATAATATTTATTTTACGTGCTTTATTAACTAAAAATAAGTATACTCTGTTAGTTATTATGCAATATAGGTAGGTAGGTACCTACTAAACAATACACTGTTAGTTATTATGCCACCTAAATATACCTTCAAAGTTCAGCAGTAGGTATTTCAAGTAAAATTTTTACCGGCAAGAAAGGTCAAAACCACCGAAATACCACGTTAAAAATTTTAGTTTAATTAACCTCTTTATTTGTCTATATATCCTAACTAATAAATAGATAAACCAAAACTAAAAAGTAAAATCTAACCAAAATATAAAACGTAAGTAGGTACCTAGGCAACTACGGTGGGCGTATGTAATGTAAGTTATACCATAGGTAATTTGATTATCGTTCTAATTAATTGTTTAATAGATTCAACGTTTTGTTTAATTTAAGAAATAATTACTTAAATATATTAAAACGCGTCGATTCTGTCTCGCTCTAAATTCCGTCGCCGAATCCACAAAGTTTCAAAGCTATCTCCTCCGAGGGGCGATCGCGAAACGATCTCCGCGGTCACCGAAGGTCGCCCCCGGCCTTTCTCCAATGCGTAGGGGTATTTTCGTCCCGTTTCCTACGCGTTTTCCCAATTTAAACGCCTTTTCAAAAAACCTCTGCAAAATTTCGTTAACGAATCAACGGAGTCGATAGTACTGACTGCCAAATACTTCGGATTACCAAAATACTGAAGCGAAATGCTTTTTTAATTAGAAAATCGGTAAAATTTTTTTTTTAAGATAACACGTACAGATTACATACTTAAACATCTGAAGGTAAGTTTCTGACAATAGCTCGGTAGCGCAATGGGATAGTTGTAGGATTCCAAAATTCGTAACGCTGATTTCGCGAGTTCGAGTCACGCTGGAGGCTAACTTTTTTTTTCACTTTTTAATTCCAATAAGTATTTATTAGTATTAGTTTGGAATTAATGCCTTCATTTTGGCAATCTGTAAAATTCATCATTTTAGCTTACAAAAATAAATATCTGCAATATTAATTTGCTGCTATTATGACAGCAATATATTTTTGATCCTATTGATAAAGTTTATAAAAATGTTTGCTGAAAAATAAATTCTACTTTCAGCACTTAAAAAATTATGATCTTTTACCATCAAGAATAGAGTACCCTTACAATTCATCAAAATATTAAGAAAAGTTTAGTATAATTACTTCTTAAAAATAATATTATTTCAGATGCTTTTGTCACCCGAAGGGTGACCCAGGCTGGAATAAGTGGGAACCAAAATCGCGACAGCGATTTTCTCCCATTTCTAGTTACTTAATTTAAACTTCTGGTCTACTATATTTTACATAAAGGTTTAACTACGAATAGGCATAATGTAGGTTATAGGTACTTCAGTAGGTACACTGAGAAATTTTCTATATAACCACAGCTAATTTTTAAGCTATCCTAGCTAAAATTTTTGGCAACATAGGCGCCAGCTAAGAAGTTTACTACACCACGAGAATCCACTTTGCTACTCAGGATTTACAGTTACAGTAAAGTTACTTTATGAAAAATCTCACAGCCACTGTAGTGTACAAATATTACTGCTTTAGCAAATGCATCTTTACTACTACAGCAAAGATACTTACAAATCAGAAAGTGTACTTACTTATAATAGTTAAAATAATTTGTTGAAAGAAAAACATATTCTTTGGTAGTGGTAAAGATCTTTTTAAGCCAAAAATTGTACTTTCTACTGGCAACAGAGAGATTATAACACCATTAGGAATATATGTACCTGTTGCAAGCTGCATCTATTTTATATCTGTGAACTTACTTTACTATTCTAGCAAATATCACTTTTGTTTCAAAAGGGATCTCGCCCCTAGTAGGTAGCCAACTTGGCCAGTACAGCCATATATTTTTTACCAAATGTTACACTTTCTCGTCATCACAACATTGTTTTGTAAATTATACAGGGTGTGCATCAGAGCTAAATGAATATAATCAACTTCTTATTAGTTCATAATGAAAATACTAGAAAAGAACTACTAAAAAGTTGATTATATCCATTTAGTTCTGATGAACACATACTGTATAAATTTACAAAAAAATGTTACCTAATGACGACAAGAAAGTGTAACATTTGATAAAACTCCTTAAAAAAATGCCTATTTCAAAAAAACTTTCTCCCCAGGCAGCAGTAGTTTGAACGTGTGTTGTATGTTCACTATAATTCATCGCAGTGTACGCCTACAATTTGAGTTTTGCTTTCATTTTTTTTTTTTTGGGAGATTGTTAAAACTTACCATTAAAACAAAGTTGTACATAAAATATAGTTTATTGTGCATCAGTTTTGGCATAGGTATATGTAAAAAGTTTTACAAGTATTATAAGTAATTTTAATAAGTATTAAAATATTAACAATAAATAGGTATTTAACTAAAATAAATACTTCAAGATAAAAAAATAATAGTACATACTTTGGTGTAGCCTATCTAAAAGGGTCCAGTGCAATTTTTGGCATATTAAGTGAAAATAATGATCGGACAGGCCAGTTTTTGAGGAGACATGTTTATCAGTGGCTTCATTTGTACCACATGAGCACTTTCTTTTTAATTCGACTAGTAGGTAGTTATTGCAAATTAAAAAAAGTTTTGTGTTACATTTATTAATTCAATTATTGTAGAAGATTTTCAACATTTAACAAAATTATAATATGTAAGTAGTATAATGTATAAATTTGCAATAGAAGAACAATCAATTGTCCAAATTATAATGTAGGGTTTTGTTGTAAATTTAACAAGTTTTCAGATGATATATCGCATGACATATAGTGTTGCAATTTAAAATTTGAGGGTGGGACTGTCTTAGTGGCAGAAATAAAAATACTATAACTTACAGAAACATGCTAAAACAAAAATTGCACTGCACTCTTTAGTTTATTTATAATGCCACATAACTTAAATTATTAACATTTGTAATGTTGAAAGTATCAAAAAATATTAGATCATTTAAAAAAATACAGTTCTTTTGACTGTGTTTTTTTACAAGAAAAGCACATAAATGGTCATTAAAATTGATGGTCACAAAATTTTCATATATGAATAATACATTAAGTTTATTGTTAACGACAATATATAAAATATTTCCAAAAAATGGGATATTTGTGAAATTTACACAAATTATGTCTCCTATTTTATAGACTTTTGAATTTATAGTTATTCTTTTAGTAGTTTTCACACTATCTTCGAAATTATGTATTGATTCCTGACACAATATTTTGGAATCAGGTATATTGCATTGAGCAAGAAAGTCTTTAACATTAAAATATTCTTTTTCAGATTTATAACAAACACTATCAATAAATCCTTTTTCATCAGCAAATCGTGAAGTTAATGAAAGTTGATGTTTTAAGGCCAAAGAGTGGGTAATATTTACCCTTGATGATATTACATTTGCCGACAATTTAAACTGACGATGTTTAGACTCGAACCTCAAAGTTGATAAACATGTCAATGGGCCACACATTTCAAGAACAGTAGGATAATGCGTCATAAAATGAAATTTAGGTCTAAGAGTCTGTTCAAATAATGATATATACAATGTATGATGTTTATGGATTAAGTCCTTCAATTCAGCAATCATTTCCATTGTAACATAACGTTTAAGAATAATTTGTAATATTTTATTCAATAGAGTATATAATTTCCAGTATTTATTTTGAGCAGGAATTAATTCGCCAAAAATTAATCCAGCATTTAATACAAAAGTTTTCATCTCTGAGGCCGACATTTTAAGAGTTTTCTTTTTTAGATTTTCATGTGAAATGAGAGGGGGTTTATTATGATTAGAATTAAAATTAAAAAATTTTATTCTATTGTTCACGATTTCTAAATCAAAGTATTTATCAATAAAAATAAATTGATATAATAAATTTGCCATAACTACACCTGCTACACCTTCAAAGATGTCGTGTGCAATGTCTACAGAAAAATTTTCTGTTACATGAAAAGACTCGATACTGTTTAATACAGAGTCTACCTTTATACCTGTTAAATACGGATAATTAGTTTTCAAATCAGTATTATAATTTTCGCGGTTTCGAATTTTCTCATTGTTTTCAGTAGTAGCATATTGAGTTTCATTTCTTAGACATTTACATATTCTACAATATGAATTTGATGAAAAACTTTCCTGAAACCCTAGGATAGTATTTAATGCTAGATTATCTCCTAAAAATGCAACAGTACAGAAATAGATGTGAATATTTTCTGATGATTGTGTTACCCTTATACCTTTTTTTCTAAGAAGATTAAGTTCATTTATCATTGGAGAAAAAATGGCTTTAGGACCAAATTGTTTTAAGTCCTGAGAATGAAATAAAGTTAGTAAAAATATATGTTCTAATTTAGATTGATATTTTGGCGGTAAGCAAGCTATCGAGCAATAAACACCCCCTAATTTATGTATTCCACAATGAGAACCTAATGGATTGCCTACTTCAAAGTCATCATAATAAATAAACAAAGGAAATATTATGTCACTTTCACTAAA
Organism: Pogonocherus hispidulus; assembly: GCA_963924545.1. Lineage (NCBI taxonomy): Eukaryota > Metazoa > Arthropoda > Insecta > Coleoptera > Cerambycidae > Pogonocherus > Pogonocherus hispidulus. The sequence continues at coordinate 37,424 of CAWUQG010000002.1, forward strand.
ATCACGAATTTTGTTCCGCCAAAAATTTGTCTGTATAATATTACTAATATCTTTCTGATTTTTAATATGTTCGATGTACTTAATAGTATCTAATAAAACATCAGGCATAGAAAAGAAAGTTGCTAAAACTTTAGAGATGGGAACAAACTCTGCAGTGTATGATTTATTTACCATTACTGATTTTTTTAGCTCAAATCCTTCTCCTACAGTAAATGGCATTGGCTTGATAAAGAAATTGGACTTTTCCAAAACATTAAATCTCAATGTTTCGCTATCAAATTCCTTAAATAAGTGAGTAATTTCATTAAAAAATTGATTTATTTGAAAATAATCCAGAGAGTTATTTTCAAAAATTGTTTTTATTGCTTTTTCGAGAATATCAATTGGTTCACCAAGTAATTCATTTACCCTGTCCATAATGTTTTGGATATCTTTCCTTGAATATGTATTTTTGTTATACAGTTTACAAATAAAAACTATCTTTTTTTGGTGCAATCTATTTTTAAATTGGAGAAAAATATTTTCTTCAAAGGGGTTAGAATTTACAGAAGGAAAAATAATATTTTCATTAGTGTGATCTGATCCATCAGTGACACTGCAAAAAGATGAAGACGTTTCATTGATATTACTTTTTTCACAAACAGTTGAATTTATATTACTTGGATGACCATTTATGTGCTTTCTGTAGGATTTTAAAGATGGAAATATTCTTCTACAATTTGTTTCAGCACAATTGTAAGTGCTGGTTTCTTGACATTGGTGTATATATTTTAAATGTGTAATTAATGCATTTGTCTTATAATATGTGATTTGGCAAAAGCTACATCTGGGCATAGTAAAATATATAAATAAAATGTATTAATATTAAAAATAAACTCCCACTTAACTTTTGTTTTCTATGTGATACGAAATATCTGCCAATAATGCTGAGGCTGCTGGACAAATAGTTTTTACTTTCATTTTAAAGACTGCTTGCTCTAAAAACTTCCAAACATGTGTACATTCGGGAGGGTATTCTACGTCTAAAGCATGGAATAATTTAAATAATAATTCAAGAGCACGTATAGGTGTGTCTACATTGTACAAGACTTGATCAACAATGATTATAAAATTTGGTGAATTTATATCTCCAACTATAGCCCCGAACGGTTGATTTGGCAAGCCATACCCTGTAAGTTTTTCCTGTCTCAATTTGAGTTTCCCTTGTAATTCATTGACATTCTAAAACAAAAAAAAAAATAGTCTCAATAATACAATAGAATGAGGGGACTGTTAAGTTTTAGGGCAAAATAATACAAATAATTAATTATTGATTAGTAGTAAATATGCAGTACTGTATAGTTTAAAATATTTTTGTAAAAAAGGGTGTATTATTGTATACTTTATATTGCTAAAATACTGTCAATATTATTGGATGTATTACAATTATTATTATTTTTATCATAAAAAATTTGTTTCGTACCTCGACTCTCGAAAAAAAACTCTCCTGCACCTCACTTCGACTCGGTCTCCAAATGCATCCTTTTCTTGACTTTTTGATGGTAATAGGATTGAATAAATATGGGAGCAACAGAAGCGTCTTCACAAAGTCATCTGAAATAAAAACAGGTATTACCATTTGAATAAAAATACATGATAAGTAAAAATTAGCCTACTAAATGATAATATCCAGTCATGAATTTACGCTTACCTGCATTAGGACAGGGATCAGTAAGTTTCCGCTCTCGTGCTTCAGCCAGAATAGCATCACATACTTCTCGCCATGTATGATATATAATATCGATACAATTTGGATGACGTTTATTAAAATCTGTTTCAATCTAAAAATGTTAAAATAACTTACTGATATTTCTAGGACTATCACTAATACTAATAATAATCCTAATAACAATTAGTTTTCTACAAGCATATAACATTTTTTGATTACACTTACCAATTCTAATCCTGGATCTAATCTTAAACAAGGGAAATCTTCATAGATTTTTACAAGTTCAGTATTTAAATATAATTTTCTTCTCAATTTGAAACTGCCTTCCCATGCTTCTAAAACTTTGGTGTATGGCTCTACGCCTATTTTTAAAAATGTTAGGTATTCCTCCTGTAATTTTTGCCCTGATGATGGGTTTACATTTTCTTTTTCATGCTGATCATGATCAATTTTGTCAGTGGTAATACAAGCATTTGCCAATTTAAGAGAAGATTTTGTGTTAATCAGTTTTGTATAAAGTTTTCCCCTTGGGCCCTTTTTTATTGTTGCGTCATATGGTATATAATATGTCTCCCCTTTTTCTGCTGGAAAACATGTTTCGATTTCATCAGCGACTCTTTTCAATACATCTCCCTTAATACTAAAAACAATGAAAATGTATAATATGAAAATACCTGATGGTTTGCATACTTACTGATTCATTCCATATTGTCCAAAAAGTTCGCTAACAATTACTTTCGTTAACTTTGTCCTCAAATCATTAGTTAATTTATTTCTCTTCAAAAGAACAAGTTGTCCGTCCGGATACTTGTTCAAAGCTGCTTCTAAACCCTACAGTAACAAATAGACTTTAATATGGAAACTTTGTCAATTTCATTGTAAATTAGAAAATAATAACGCACAATTTAGAAAATAATTCAAGATTAAATTTACCTGTGGGAAAACACTACTAAATTTAATTTTCTTTACAGACTGATCTATTACATCTGTTTCAACAACTTCAGTTACAGACTTTGCAACATATGCATTATCTTCTGCATGTGTTGGATTAGGTGACGATGTAGCTAAAACCTGATGAATAAAACTTTCATCTGGTACAAATGAATATATACTTGAATTTTCCAATGTGTCAGTTGATGCCCTTGAAGTGGTATCACTTTCCTAAAATAATTTGCATACTTAATACAGTTTTTATTTTCTTATTAATTAAGTATCCATACCAATACCAAGGAAGCTGAACTGTCCAACTTTTGTTTAAATTCATTAAATTTCTGTTTAAAAACAAGCCTTGGTCCACATTTTGGAAATAAGGCCTTTATGGTTTCATCATCCAGCAAGTAAAAACTTTGATCCGTGATTCCTTCAACTAAGAATCCATAAAAACATTTAAAATGCTATACATGCTATACCTATGCTGATACATTCATAAAACATATAGTACCTAGTCATTTAAAATTACTTGAATTGATTTTAATTGGCAATAAAACAAAAAATGTGTAGGTACCTATATAAAATAAAAATTAAGTGCACTATCTTAGCAGTATCGAGGGGCTTAAGCATGTCAAAGTAAATTAAAAAAGTTTAATCATATTCATCAGCTTTCTGTAAGAATAACAACAGAAATAAAAATGTTTTGTTTATTCGTTAGGTCTCCATAGTCGATAGTAAATCAACCAAACTAACAAAGATAACAAACACATAAAGTTGATAACTAAATATAAATAACAAATTGTAGTAAATTGGAGGTTATACAATATTCATTTGAGAGTTGTTTTTTAGTTTTTATATTATGTTGTAGTATTATCACAGCTTTGTTTATTAAGCTGTGGTATTATACCAGGTACATACCTATTATGATTATGATGTGATTTAAGTACCTACCCGCAATTTTTACTGGTGCAAGCGCAGAAACAAAAAAAAAAGGTAACTTGAAGGTCACTGGGTATAACTAAATACGTATAGGATGCGTATTATAATAGGCATAGATAAAATATATATATATTATAGGTATATAAGCAGTAAGGTAGGTACTATTTTTATATAGCTAATATTCTTAATTCTTATTCTTATAGAAGGCCACGTAACACATGTAAGTATCATACCTCATACCTATTAAAAAGAATCAGAAAAAAGTTTATAAGTAGTCCTAACATAAAGAAAATAATACTATAAGTACATAAATATACTACCTATATATGAATATACTGTATACTTACTCTGAAAATTTTCAAAAAAACTGGACAACCCCCAGTCAGTCAAGAGGCTTTCATATTCATATTTACGCTCACTCTCACAGACCTTTTCACTCTCAAAATATATAGACATATTGATACCTTATTGCTTGCACGTCTATAAAGAAACGACGAGTGGTAGAAGAAGTGGTAGAACTATTCTTTGGTAGTAGAACTTTCTCGCAATTTCGTCAGCCGGTCATGCGCAGAAACTCCCGAACAGCTACTTTATAAATATTAGCTGTGCTGAAATAGAAAATATTCTACTTGAAGTAGTAGAGTATATTTTATAAAAAATTCTCTTTCGCCACAGTAAAATATCTACAGTACCAGTCATGTAAATTTTACAACTGCAGTAATATATTTTGCTAATCTTTTGTTTTGCTGTAACAAGAATGTAGTATTCGATAGTAGCGAAGAACATTACAATTTCAGTAAACTCATATCAGTAAAGCGTACTCCACTAAATCAGGTAACTCGTATTTCAGTGCTTACAAAAATTTTGGCTAGTTTAGCTAAAAAAAACTCAGCAAATATTTTTCTCCTGGTCATTTTCTCAGTGTACTTAGTATTGTACCTAGGTATTATTTTGTAACGTCAAAATAGCATTATACTTTTATACTAAAGTATTTATTAACCTTTACATTTACTTAGTCTTGCATGAAGATTTACCTATACTGACCTATCGAAAACATAAAGTTACAAAGTTCATTTAAAATTTATAGGTACCTAGGTATACCTACGTATTTATAAAACGTATTAGCTACGTAAAATGATTTTTGAGATTTTTAGAAAAAACAGATTTTCAATGACTGTTTCCAAGTGTTTCTACTTAGTACCTATTGGTACCTATCTATTTTTTTAAATAAATAATTAAGATTATAAAACGTTTATTCCTACAAGACACAAAACATTTTTTGTCAAAAACTATCGTCAAATACCTATCATAAGATTATTACAGCTAAAAGTTTTACTCAACCAATTTTTTAATCTGAGTAAATTAAGTTTTTCCGAATTACATAGGTGTAACCTGTCAAATAGAAAATTATTAAATTATATTTTCTAAAAGGTAGGTAAGGTAGGTATCTTTGATTCAAGTAGGTATTTTCCGTGAACTTGTGAACAACATTTACCAGTTCAATTATTACCTACCTAGGTATAACAGTTAATAAGTCACCACAATAAGGTAGGTAAGTATTTAATTTTGTATTTTTAAAAACAACAAATATCGGTTTGAATCTATAGGTATTTTTTAAATAAATAATCTTGCTAATTATATGTCTTCATTTCAAACAAAAATTTTAAATTATCTCATGTCTCACTCATGCTTGATGACATGATGACGTGATATGAAGATTCGTTGGAACAATAATAGGTGTCTCTGTCTGACGACGCGGCCTCCGACTCAGCTTCTCAAGCTAGCTCAACGCTCAAATGGTTCAAAAAGCTCGAAGTTTTGCGCATGCTCTACGCTCAACAGCAACACTAGCAACAGCCATTCGCCATTTTTGTCTTCTTGAGGTGCTGCTGACAAAAGCTACGCTTGTGTTTAGGCATCCTGTAACTGTGGAATGTGAATATATACATTTTAGATGTGCTGTACAAAAACAAGTAAGTAATTTTTCAACATTCATGTACTGTATTACTGTAATGAGTGTAGTGTTTGTTTAGGCTAACGCCGCGAAAGCATGTCTGGTTCAACATGCAACAGGCAACGGCAAGAGCAACATGGCTGTGATTTGCACAATTATTGCTTTGCAGCCTTGTTCTTGTTCTACTAGCCGAACTAGCTTAGCATGAATTTATTTTAAAATAGCAAACATTGTAGTTATCGGAGTAAATGTATTACATTTTGGTTACCTATCACAAAAGTTTTAGATGTTTCTGTTTGATATTTTCTTACATCGATAATTGCAAATCCATTCAATTGATATTGAATTTTCTGTTTATGGAGAATGAAAGTAGGTAAGGTACGTCGTACATCCTACATTGATACACTTGTATTTACTATCCACCGAGCTATCCACTGTTACATTATTATGATATGTATTATGATATTATTATGATGAAAAAATTATATAAAAAAAATGTTTACCTATGTATTTCAAACGCCCCTTACTCTTGGGTAATTATTTATTGGGGTGTGTATCGTTATTTACGTATTTCATAAAGATTATTTTATTGTCTGCTAAAAGCAATTGTGTTACCTATTCATAATCATGTTTATATACATAAGTGATTATAGTTATAGATATATAGTTATTCAATCAGTAAGGTGGTTACTGTAACAGTAATGTAATATGTAATAATTATTTAAAACAGTTGGTATAATTAATATATAAAAGTAAATCAGTGGACGTTAAATTGTTACTGTTAATTCTTGATATTAATAATATGTATTTGAAAAAATGAATAAATGCTAGTTTGTCTGAAATAATGTGAAGTAATAAAAATTAATATTTTCCACAAAAATTTGTATGTAATTTTATTATAAGCAATATTTGCAGTCCAGTTGTTTGCCAGTTATAAGTCTAGTTGCATGTAACTAGAACATTCATGTTCTGTAGTTATACTGCTTTTATTTATTTTTGTGTATTATTTCTTCAGATGATAACATTGGTTTAACTTAGCTGATCTCAGAACAGAATAATTTATTGTGCTTATAATATCTATTTCAAAAACTTTGACATACATAGATACATACAGTTTTTGCAATTTTTTTAGGTTAATCGATTGGCTGCAGTAGGCGGTTCTGGTGCTGATTCGCATACCAGAAGAATACTAAAGTTTTTAATTAGCGATGAAATTGCATTGAAATATAACTGGAAGGGGAGGGATAAAATTAGCTTCCAAAGGACGAAAACAATGGATTTAATTTATAGTAAGTAGTTACATCATATCTAAATAAAATATCAACCTAATTGTTTGAAAGCGACAAAAAAATTCTTGATGCAAATGATGGTGTTCGGGGTAGCCGGACATATGTAGTTCATAATAGGAATGTTATTTTTATATATATTTTTATTTATTGCAGATGCTGTAAAGAAAAGTTTTAAAATGGAGGGTAACGATTTAATGATAGAAAATGCAGTTAAAGACTGGTTAAAATATGCAAAGACACGTATTTTAGCAGAAAATAAAAGAAGGTAATTATTTTTATATTATATTTTCTCTTGCACACTTAAGCCACTTTTAGACAGAGAGACTGTCTGCAAGCTGTCTGGTGAAACATTGGTTGTTATGGAGCTGTTTAAATTTAAGAGGTTGACTCCGAACCTAAATTACTCCATTCCGATATCCTACAAACCATTTGAAAACTATCCGAAGTGGATTTTATTTTGTTAGTATATTACCGCTCGTATATTGATACTGAATTTTGTAAACGGTTTGAGAGGCTTGTAAGAATGGACCTATATTATTCACAAAACTTTTACCACCTCTAAACAACTTACCTTTTACTGTCAATGTCTACCTTACTTTTTTTGGGAATTAAAGCCATATTTAGTTTACTAAAACTGAGTATGATTTGTATGGCCTGTGATTTTTAAACTTACCAAAGCAATGTTCGGTATTGTGCTGTACTAATGAGTAATTTTACTAGTATTTAAAGTTGTTTTAAACTTGAAGCTACAGCAAAATTATTCACCGGCATCACATAAAATTAAAAAATGCTTTTTTGGTTACTGTAATATATGAATATTGCAGGTCTGGGAAGGAAAAGAGACTATCCCAGGAAAATACCGACTGAGAATACCGAAAGAACACAGCTAAATAATATGTACATTTATTACTTTATTATATTAACATGCATATTTTTATTTAATATACTGTAAATAAACAAACAGCTATTTTATTTAAGTGGACTATGGACAAATATTAAATATTTGGGGTGTATACACAGGGTATAAATAACAGTATAGGTATATAACATTTAACTCAATTTAACACAAATACTACAAAAGAATACAAAAAAAAATTATGAAATTAGTTATCAATAAAGGTGCACTTAACATAAGTCTTCTACTGGTGAGCAGTCGAGGTGAGTACATTTTTTTTTTAATATATAGGTTGCCTCAGGTAAGATGTCCTCTGCTATCGTTTTATGCACTATTTTAAAAATTAGTATCTTGATATTTTCAGCTCAGCTGATTTTGAATTTGATACTAAAGTTCTTGTATGTATAAAGGTGGTTTAACAACAGAGACTAACTTTGTTATTTGGATAGGAACATTCTGTATATTTACGATATCACATACTAATTATATCACTTATTAATAATCTGGCACTGAAAATAACCTGAATTATCATTTTCATATGTGGAGATATTTCTCTATCAATGGGGATTAATTAATTAATGGGCAGAGATCTAATAGAACAAGTGGAAAAATTATTTTATTGAGAACATAGTATTCATATAATAAATATGGAAAATTTACAAAAACTAATTCTTATATATTTTTTATTACCTCTATATTAAAATAAAATTAGCTAGTTATTTGGTAATATAGTTAAAAAAATAACTAGTTATTTGGCTAGATAATTGATGAGTGGTATATTCAGAAATAGAATTTAACATGGAAAAAATTGTTACAATATACGGAACTTCCCTATTAAACAAAATTAGTCTATTTTTAAATTATCCTGTATTTTGACGAGAATTTTAATATCAAATTCATTAGCGAGGCTTTAAATATCAAGACACCTACCAATTTTTAAAACAATGGATAAAAAGGTTTCTGATCTATTAGGTAGGGGGATTTTAGCTGGGATAACCCATATACATTAAACGTTTATTTTACGTAGAGCCTATATTTATAAAACAGTTTATTTTAAATTATAAAGTAACGTGCATTTGAAATAACATAAACACGTTACTTTATATTATAAAAGAAACGTTTTTATACATATAGAAAGTCTATTTGAAATTAACGTTTTAATGTATACATTAAGTTATGTCTGAACAACGTTAAAAAAACCCTTACAAGTAACGTTTATATTTGGGTTAATTATACGTAAAACAAACGTTCTATTGCACAGTTAAAACAGTGTTTTAATAGTTGTAATTAACCGAAAAATTAACGCCGTCATTAAATTAATGTAATACGTTTTAATAACGTTAATAACTGAGTTAGAACTAACGTTAGTTTGTGGGACATTTATATGTCTAAAAAACGAAATGTATAGAGTTAATTAACTGTTAGAATCAACGTTTTTTTAAACTGAAATAGTAACGTTTTATTATACGAAATTTATACGTTTTAGATACCTTTACAATCAACGTTGTTTTTCATAATGTCTATATCTTTAAAAAAAATTGGAAATTAGAGTTTATTAATCGTTACAATAAACGTTTCTTAAACTGGAATAATAACGTTTAATTATATCGAGTTAACTAGGTTATAAAGACGTTAAAAAGTGAGTTATAACCGACGTCGTTCTTTGGGACATTTATACGTCTACAAAATGTTGCTATATAATGGTTAACTAACTATTGGTTAAGGTTACAAAAAACGTTTTTTTCACGTAACGGTTCTTATTGGGATATATCGTTGAAAAATGATCTATGGTTTTCCACAGAACACGTACGCGATTCCCAAGATTCCTCGATCTTGTGCGATTCCTACAATTTGGATAGGCAACTAGATATACAGCCATAGATAAAAAGATATATACAAAGAACAGAGAGTTCCAGAATGATTGTCCGGTACGAGAACGCAGCCTGTCCTGAATATAATCAAAATTTATTATCATTTGCTAAAATTACTTTCTTTTTAACTGTCAATTTGAAAATTTCATATTTGACAGCATTTGACGTTCGACTCAGTAGCGTTTAGCATTTTTCGTGTTTAAATTGTTTTACTGAAGTATCATTTGCGTTTAAAATAGTATTTTTCAATACTATACAGTTTCAGAGAGTCCTAAATCAGGTTGGTAATTTTGTATTTCTTAATATTGAAATTAATGTTGAAATTAATATAAGAACCATAAATTAATGTTTTTTAACTCTACACAATTCACAGTTTGAATAGGTTATACTGGTGATACATAGAAATAAAATAATACAAAATAATAACTATATTATTTTTAGACAGTGTAACGTCACACTGGTGCCAACTTCAGGGTGGTTGGTAAGTATACGATCTGCATTATCGGCCGAGTACAAGCAGCTAGCGCTTCAGAACTTCAGGTTCTCTATTTAGCAGGGGTACCAACCAGCAGGGATGTGCGTCTACATGTAAACTAATATTGTTTACATTTACATGTAGACAATACGTAAACTAATCAACGTTCAGGTCAACAATGTAAACAAAGTAAACAATCTGTCAACAATGTAAAAATAAACAAAAATTAACATTTCACATTAGCTGTCTTTTTCTTAACTTCAAAACGAAAAAAGAATTCACTACTAGATCACTAAATAAAGGGTTTAAAATTACATTTTCAATATATGACGAACACAAATGAGTTTTTAAATCCTGCTTGCGATTTAATAAAAAATGCAAGACAAACATGCAGCTATTTATTGTTTTGTAACAAATATAGGTACAAGATATATGGCTAAATCTTGAAAAAATTATGGTGTATCTGAAAATAATTTTTAAAAACTTTATCAAGATTAGAATGGATTCTTGCTTTAATGATTCTTTATGCTGTTTATGCGTACTTTTTATATAAATATATGACCAATTTACCCAATGAGCTATAAAAACAGCTAAGTTTTAATAGTCTACGTTTATCTACTTCGAAGTGTAAACAATGGACTAGTAGACAATTCAAATTGTCTACGTGTAGACTAAATATTGTTTACAGGCCTATTTTCTACACGCACATCCCTGCCAACCAGTAACTTTTCGGAGGCTCATCCACAGAACACAATTCATAGAATAGACATTGTCGGTCAACGAACATGAGCTCCATGGTCCTCACCCGGTTCCGTGGGCACCAACTTCAGGGTTCCCATTTAGCAGGGGTACCAACCAGTAACTTTTCTAACTACTTTCGGAGGTCCCAACACCATTCACAGAATACGCGATTAATTTTAAGATCGTAGCGCCAAAATGGCAGAAATCTATACTAACCTATGTTCACTGACACTGACGTTTGAAATTTTATTCATCAAATATTTGTTGTTGAGAATTTTAAACCAGGTAAAAAGCTTGTAAAACTATTTTGAAAGGGGTAAGTAGTGATATAAAATTAAAATATATTTCAATATTTTTCGAGCGTTCAATCTGCAGATGAAACTTAACCTCAAAATATGTCAAATTCTTTATTGGACATACGGCATACATACCTTTATAGGAATAGTCATTCTTAGAGAAAATTATAGAGCACACACTCTACTTTGCGTTCTTTAGCTTCTTTATCCATACTTGTCTCCTGTAACTCTGTAATGCTCAACTTATAGTTTCCGCGATAGCTCCAGACTTTCCCGCTTTTGGAAAAGTATGAAACTGATCTCGGGGTTTTTCTTTGTCCAAGAGGAACAATGACGCTCACAACAATAATGATTCATATCTAATCAAAGTAATTAACTAATATAACAACGGATATTGCAAAATTCAAAATAGACATACATACGCAAAAACTGAACCAATAACCCAAGCGTTAGTTGTGCGTGCTGCCAGTAGGTAGCGTATTGCTTAGCAAGAATCGCGTATAGACGTCGATCAACGAACATGAGTCTCATGGTTACCACCCGGTACCTTAATTATTAGGTAATAACCTCAAATCTATTAGGCTCTTGTAATGAAAATAACCTTTCTTAGTTTAGGCTTTAATTCACTAAAAACTTGCACATATTTTTGAATTCTAGAAATATTTGACAAGACAAATCTGAACTAGTAAAATAAACAACAAAAGACAAATCATGGTAAACAAGGAAACGTATAATCATAGATTAATAACACGGAGAAAGATAAGAGACTTCCATATATATAATCTGAGAGTGAATTTATAGAGCCATCTATAACTTTCTCTTTAATTAATTCTCCAGTAAAGAAAGTAGAATTCTACTCTACAGAATAATTTGATTGCCGTCGCTGCTCATAGAGGTCACTTCAAAATTGGCGGTAAATTTGATTATCAATTATAATCTCTAAAAAAATTAGATTGGATTACATATTTCTGAAAATTTTCTCAATGGGACCACTGTTTTTATGAAAATTATTCCGAGTCCAAGACAAATGATAATTATCACAAAAACATTAATGACCAAGAAAAAATTTCAGAAATATTTAATTCACATCTAAATAATGAAAAAGAAACTTTCAGCAACATTTACATTTTGTAGCACTTATTAAGAATGTTTTCTCCAATACTGGTTCCTCCATCGCAGTGCAATTAGAAATATCTCAATAATATTTCCATGAATTGGAATAATTTCGAATCAATCAAAAGATAAAGTCATACTTACCAAATGTATGGTTTTATCATTCTTGTCGTGGATTTATTTATACTTATTTCCAAGCGATGTACGATGAAAGGTGAAACTGGAAGATATATTACACATTCAGTTAAGTAGTACTATTTTAAGTTTACAAATGTATTTTAACTACAATAATTGAAAACATAATATAAGGATTATTTTTTTATAATACTGTAGGTACTTACCAACGTGATATATTGTTATCACAAGCCTGGTACACAACATTTTCTTTGATTTTTTTCCATTATAACACAGCGCTGATGATTATTTTAACCACATAATACAAACTAACGACTTAATTTCACTAATTTCAGTAATTTCCAAAATTTTTTTAGGCAAATAGATGTCCCGATGTCAAAAATCAGAAAAAAGTAAACATTCACCAGGTTCAACACAGTGCTACCAATATGACTTCTAAAAATTCTCTAATATATATGCTACTACAGGGGGCCGTTCGGATATAACGCCCGGGCGACGTCCAGATGAAACTTTTCGCCCAAAAGTCGTTCGGTTTTAACAGGCGTTTTGTACGAGCGTGCCGTTCGGTTATTTGAGGTGAATCGTTAGGACAACAACTTTTCGCCCTTGTTAAAACTGAGACGATAATCACACGACATGCGCAGATGTGAGTAAATTGAATTTTGACATTTTATCAGTTATTAACATTGTCAGAGATTTTGTATACCTAGATATTTTGTGTATTTGTGTGTATAATAAACATCACTACAAGGACAGAGAAGTTGCTCTTTTCATACGAAAATTGCTTTGAAATTCATTTGCACTGCAATTTGCAATTGTAACTTCAACAAAAATTGTTTTATTCTTGAAGACACTTCATACTCCACTAACAAACAGTTCCGTAATCTATCCAAATGAGGCCGTGATCGAAATAAAATTGTACCTGTTCATCATCATCTTCACTTGAACTACTGTCTTCCATCATAAAGTTATTCATATAAATAGTGCATGTTGAAACAACAGCCTGGTAAATATGAATACGATTTTGATCCATTGACGATAAAACAGATAAAATCTTATTGTACCTACTCAAAAATCAGTCGAAGTAAACTACACGTAACCTGGATTGCATTTTTAAAGTTTGCCGCCATATTATACTTACCACAATCGTTCGTATTTTATGAGTAACATTTCTGTGACGTCATTCACCCGGGTGAACGATTCAGCTGGGTAAAACAACTTCATCCGAACGCACTCCAGGGGGCCGTTCGGATATAACGCCCGGGCGACGTCCAGATGAAACTTTTCGCCCAAAAGTCGTTCGGTTTTAACAAGCGTTTTGTACGAGCGTGCCGTTCGGTTATTTGAGGAGAATCGTTAGAACAACAACTTTTCGCCCTTGTTAAAACTGGGACGATAATCACACGACATGCGCAGATGTGAGTAAATTGAATTTTGACATTTTATCAGTTATTAACATTGTCAGAGATTTTGTATAATTAGATATTTTGTGTATTTGTGTGTATAATAAACATCACTACAAGAACAGAGAAGTTGCTCTTTTCATACGAAAATTGCTTTGAAATTCATTTGCACTGCAATTTGCAATTGTAACTTCAACAAAAATTGTTTTATTCTTGAAGACACTTCATACTCCACTAACAAACAGTTCCGTAATCTATCCAAATGAGGCCGTGATCGAAATAAAATTGTACCTGTTCTTCATCATCTTCACTTGAACTACTGTCTTCCATAATAATATCGGGCCGGTGGCTCAGGGCTTAGCGTCTCGATCG
>CAWUQG010000003.1:0-96024 GCA_963924545.1 Pogonocherus hispidulus
CATTCTGATCGGTTGTAATGCACGAAACAGGGTAGTTGAATTTGAAGCTCAAATTTTGAGTATATTCTCGTGAAGCTTAGACCATGCATGAAGTAGTTCCACAGCAGTTACATTTCAAATTAGATATTCCAAAGGAAAGTGTGACAGCTCTTCTTTAGTGAAGTTGTACAAGCTTTCATTGTTTTATGTCTATTTACCAGCTCGGTTAATAAACATTTCGAACAACACATTTGTTGGAACATGATGATTGAAGAGTAGTAATAATCACTTTAAGCACTAACAAGGAGGAGCACACTGCTATATACCAAATCATGAAATATTCTGCAGGATATTCACTCCACAGCCGATATTTGTAGAGGGTGTATAGGTGAGGGGTCTACTATAGATATCCAGCCAATCAGAGTCTTCCATTATATTATCTTTTTTCCTTAGACGTAGTTTGTACTCGGTACTGTTGGTGGGTATTGAATAACTCAAAGTGGTAACGTATTTGCTTACATATAGCTCCATCCTCCTCCATTTAGAGAGCCAGCTTTCATTTCTCGTCCCATTACTGTCAAGGCATACAAAAACCTTCTTTGTATTACAAGGATACTGCAGAAAGTAATGGGTCTGAGAAATGGCTTGTAGCACTATAAGCTATGAAGCGTTCATTGTTGTATCTACCTAGCAACTAAGATTATATCTGTGTTTTAGATGTGTCGGTACCGATCACACCGGTACTTACAGGTACCGCTACCGCTCACACCGGTACTTATAACTTTATATATCCTTTCTCCCAATAACCGCATTGTTTCGACAAAAACTTTAACATTATGTAACAAGAATAACCCATTACTGTTTGCTTTTAGTAGTAGTTCTAGCTACAATTTCAATCTGTCGACGTCATTACACGTAAAGTATTCAATAGTCATTGGAGTTCGTTCAAGAGTTTATCTTCCTTATTAATTAAGGGTAATAATGGTAATAAGGGTAACATTAAGGGTAATAAGGGTACCATTAAGGGTAATAAGGGTAACAATAAGGGTAATAAGGGTAACAATAAGGGTAATAAGGGTAACAATAAGGGTAATAAGGGTAACATTAAGGGTAATAAGGGTAACATTAAGGGTAATAAGGGTAACAATAAGGGTAATAAGGGTAACATTAAGGGTAATAAGGGTAACATTAAGGGTAATAAGGGTAACAATAAGGGTAGTAAGGGTAACGATCAGGGTACCGATAAGGGTAATAAGGGTAACAACAAGGGTAATAAGGGTAACGATAAGAGTAATAAGGGTAACAATAAGGGTAATACGGGTAACAATAAGGATTACAACAAGGGTAATAATAAGGGTAACAAGGATAGTAATAAGAGTATTTTTGGGGTATTCCAACGGTATATAAGAGTACGGTATATAATATGATAACTTACTTATTCAACATTCCCGTTCAAAACAGTAAACATGTATGCTTGCAACACCTGTGACAGAAAATTTGCCTGGTCCAGTGCTCTAAGCCGTCACCGAAACAAGCACAAGACTGTATTCTTTGTTTGCAACACATGCAACCAGAAATTTACGCGTAAGGATAACTTGGATGTTCACATAGAAAATAACCACCCAAATGAACATAGCCATCACAATATGAAAGACCAGGCTCTGACAGATAGTGCCAACAACCATCCACTACCAACCAGGACAAAAGGAACCAAAAGTATGGCTCAGGACAATGAGGATCAATTCGAACATGACGAACCTGTCAGAAAATACATTTATAGGCCAAAAAACTCTGAGAAGGAGGAACCCCTGAACGACCCCAATAAACTTGTGAATAAATTAAGGGATTACCTTATCAATAAGAAATTGAATATGCAGCATCCTCTATGCAAAAACATAATCGATGAGCTACGCAAAATGAATATAATTTATTAATTCTAAAAAAAATATTCTATAATATCCACCCCTTTACATTATACATTAAGAAAATAAAGACGATATTGCCAAACTTGATCTTGTCTTTGTAGTCGTAAAATAATAATATCACAGTATGATTATGTATATATAGTTTTTGTTCTGACACACTCCCTTAAGAAAAACTACTAGATTACAAATTACTTTGACAAGTCTCTAATTACACAGTGACAAGAAAGGACTTGAATATACTAGAACAACAAACCTGTATGGTCAGGTTAGAACTTTCCGCAAGTACCGGTATACCAGTTACACCGGTACAGGTACCTATAAGTATCGGTACCTATAGGTACCGGTGTATCAATAGCAGGATAAGCCATACAGGTTTAGCCATCATATTATGTCATGAAATAAATAACGGCCCCGGTTAGGTCAGGTTAGGTCTTTCCCGGGAAAGACCTAACCTGACCTAACCGGGGCCGTTATTTATTTCATGACATAATATGATGGCTAAACCTGTATGGCTTATCCTGCTATTGATACACCGGTACCTATAGGTACCGATACTTATAGGTACCTGTACCGGTGTAACTGGTATACCGGTACTTGCGGAAAGTTCTAACCTGACCATACAGGTTTGTTGTTCTAGTATATTCAAGTCCTTTCTTGTCACTGTGTAATTAGAGACTTGTCAAAGTAATTTGTAATCTAGTAGTTTTTCTTAAGGGAGTGTGTCAGAACAAAAACTATATATACATAATCATACTGTGATATTATTATTTTACGACTACAAAGACAAGATCAAGTTTGGCAATATCGTCTTTATTTTCTTAATGTATAATGTAAAGGGGTGGATATTATAGAATATTTTTTTTAGAATTAATAAATTATATTCATTTTGCGTAGCTCATCGATTATGTTTTTGCATAGAGGATGCTGCATATTCAATTTCTTATTGATAAGGTAATCCCTTAATTTATTCACAAGTTTATTGGGGTCGTTCAGGGGTTCCTCCTTCTCAGAGTTTTTTGGCCTATAAATGTATTTTCTGACAGGTTCGTCATGTTCGAATTGATCCTCATTGTCCTGAGCCATACTTTTGGTTCCTTTTGTCCTGGTTGGTAGTGGATGGTTGTTGGCACTATCTGTCAGAGCCTGGTCTTTCATATTGTGATGGCTATGTTCATTTGGGTGGTTATTTTCTATGTGAACATCCAAGTTATCCTTACGCGTAAATTTCTGGTTGCATGTGTTGCAAACAAAGAATACAGTCTTGTGCTTGTTTCGGTGACGGCTTAGAGCACTGGACCAGGCAAATTTTCTGTCACAGGTGTTGCAAGCATACATGTTTACTGTTTTGAACGGGAATGTTGAATAAGTAAGTTATCATATTATATACCGTACTCTTATATACCGTTGGAATACCCCAAAAATACTCTTATTACTATCCTTGTTACCCTTATTATTACCCTTGTTGTAATCCTTATTGTTACCCGTATTACCCTTATTGTTACCCTTATTACTCTTATCGTTACCCTTATTACCCTTGTTGTTACCCTTATTACCCTTATCGGTACCCTGATCGTTACCCTTACTACCCTTATTGTTACCCTTATTACCCTTAATGTTACCCTTATTACCCTTAATGTTACCCTTATTACCCTTATTGTTACCCTTATTACCCTTAATGTTACCCTTATTACCCTTAATGTTACCCTTATTACCCTTATTGTTACCCTTATTACCCTTATTGTTACCCTTATTACCCTTATTGTTACCCTTATTACCCTTAATGGTACCCTTATTACCCTTAATGTTACCCTTATTACCATTATTACCCTTAATTAATAAGGAAGATAAACTCTTGAACGAACTCCAATGACTATTGAATACTTTACGTGTAATGACGTCGACAGATTGAAATTGTAGCTAGAACTACTACTAAAAGCAAACAGTAATGGGTTATTCTTGTTACATAATGTTAAAGTTTTTGTCGAAACAATGCGGTTATTGGGAGAAAGGATATATAAAGTTATAAGTACCGGTGTGAGCGGTAGCGGTACCTGTAAGTACCGGTGTGATCGGTACCGACACATCTAAAACACAGATATAATCTTAGTTGCTAGGTAGATACAACAATGAACGCTTCATAGCTTATAGTGCTACAAGCCATTTCTCAGAACATACTTTTTGTGCAGTATCCTTGTAATACAAAGAAGGTTTTTGTATGCCTTGACAGTAATGGGACGAGAAATGAAAGCTGGCTCTCTAAATGGAGGAGGATGGAGCTATATGTAAGCAAATACGTTACCACTTTGAGTTATTCAATACCCACCAACAGTACCGAGTACAAACTACGTCTAAGGAAAAAAGATAATATAATGGAAGACTCTGATTGGCTGGATATCTATAGTAGACCCCTCACCTATACACCCTCTACAAATATCGGCTGTGGAGTGGAATATCCTGCAGAATATTTCATGATTTGGTATATAGCAGTGTGCTCCTCCTTGTTAGTGCTTAAAGTGATTATTACTACTCTTCAATCATCATGTTCCAACAAATGTGTTGTTCGAAATGTTTATTAACCGAGCTGGTAAATAGACATAAAACAATGAAAGCTTGTACAACTTCACTAAAGAAGAGCTGTCACACTTTCCTTTGGAATATCTAATTTGAAATGTAACTGCTGTGGAACTACTTCATGCATGGTCTAAGCTTCCACGAGAATATACTCAAAATTTGAGCTTCAAATTCAACTACCCTGTTTCGTGCATTACAACCGATCAGAATGGCAATCGCATATAGATGGTCCTTCGAGTTCACAAGCAACTTGTCATGTATGTGAATGGGGTTTACAAAAAAATGTAGCCGATATGTTTCTTATTAAGTATTGTATTTTATAATCAAATAATAAAACAAATATTTATATATAATGGTACTTTTATTAACTATTAAACTTGTGAACACATGTGGGAATAAATATTCCCAAATATGACAAAATAATAAAATGTATATGTACATACTAATAGTTTATTTACATACTTGGATAACAAGCTGACTGATATCGAATTATACAATTATATATTAAATAAGTTTAAATCAAAGTCTGATACATCGAAATCTAATAAATTAACATCCAGTTGTGGTTCCTCCTCTCCCCCAATCATCTCTTCAGCTACTTGCAGCAACCTTTCCAAATTGATGTTACGTTCCTGATCTGGTGGAGAAAGGCGATGATGGCCCCAGGCTAACGTATTTACATCGCCCGGTATGACATACCTCTTATCGTCAGCTGATGATAATGCTACTTTATTCTTCAGTTCAGTGTGGATGGTGTGCAGAGTTGATGTAAATATATGCATTTTTCGGAAGATTATGCCACCATTTTCTACGATTTGAACATAATCAGAAAAGTCCATTTGATGCTTAACAACACTTGTGGATACTCCTCTTGCCTTTTTCATGACATCACCTGCTTTTACACAATATGCCTTGGCACCCGTTCCATAAAAGCTTTCGATTGATCTTCCAGCATACTCATCTTTCATCTTCCCCACAACTGATTTTGTTTTAGGCATATTATGGATGTTATCTGGTTTATAATTTGAAGTATCGAAATACTGAAGATTCTCCTTGATGTCCTCATACGGATTTTCGGTAAAGAGTTCCAAGACAAGGGAATCTGTGTCCGTATATAAAACAGTTGCTTTATCACCGTACATAGGTTTTATGTAGCCATAAAGGAATTCGTAGATGATGGTCTTGAAAATATCCAAAATTGAAAAACCAACGTATAGCGGTTTGTCATACACTACTTTTGTCTTATCCAAATGAACTGCTACTAAATTTTCATCAAATATTGAACAGGATTTAAAATGTGGTAGACTTATTAACGCTCTTGCTCCTAATTTACCTTTTCTATTCTCCCAACACGAACACAATTGAATATTTTGTCTCTTATCGACATTTTCCATTGTTTTACCAAAAATTGAATTAACCATTAGCTTGAACAAATCCTTCTCAAATTCGTTCCTAGCAGAGTTTCGGAGATTTGTGTTTAAGTCTATATATGACCCCAGCCACGTCGATTGTGAAAATTCTAATATTTTGTGGATTTTCGTCAGTTTTAGTCCATATTTCATACACTGTTTTAAATTTCTATAGTGAATAATATAGTGGTTCTTATTATGTAAATTCGGAATTAATTTGGGGTATTTAGAATCTGGTGGTATCATACTTTCTGGACAGAATGGTAAATCGTTGTGGTCATTATGCAGGCTTGTTGCATATTCCAAATCTACCTGCAAGATATAGCCTTTAGGTGAGTTGTCATCGATGTTAGAGCAGTCAAAGGTGTCAATTTCTCCTTTTTCAAGCCACCTGAAGCCTCCAGTGGGAAGACATTCTTTCATCGCTGCACCATACAAGTTTGTTGCATCCAGGTACATGATATGTGAAGTTGGTTTAGTAGGATCGTAATTTGGTAAAAATTTATTATTGGCAATGGACTTCCTTTTGCTACACTGAGATACACCTCCTCTAATTCCTTTGCGAAAGAAATGTAGAGAATCGACATCTGTTAAAAGTTCGAGCTCGATCTTTGTGTAACGTAGCATCGCGTCCCAGCTTAGCGACGGAGCTGTTAAATAATGGGCGGGGTCTAATTTGTATTGCTCCAAACACACTTTTCTAAAGTTTTCAAACACATCAGCTAATAGTAACACATCTGATTTTAAATATACATCTGCATAGTCTCCCAAAGTTTTACAGTTGAATGTATCCCACACTTTATTTGCTCGGTCATAGTCTTCATCAGAAATGGATTCCAGGGTTAAATCATTGTAAAATTTTTCTTTTGGTGGTAATTGTTTCTCTTCCAGCTTTTCAAATGAGTCCACATAGCTATAGGGGAAAACACCTTTTCGTCTGATTAACTTAAACTCTTCGTCATCTGGAAAGCATTTTCTTGTTTCGATACACTGGTGATGTTCTAAGTTTTTACTCAGTTTATCGAGGGACTTGGCTAAAAAGCGAAACGAGTCAACAAACTTTAGCTTCAAATATGTGTCTGGTACTTTTGGATCTGAAGATTTTTCAACCAGAATTGATTTGGAGAATGAGATGTATTTCTCCTTGGTTTGCGCTATCACAGAAACACTTTCCTTTTTAGATGTTAGCTTCGACAGAAAGAGGTGTCCATCATAATTACTGAGACAGTGGAAGAAAACTGGTATGAACTTTGGCACTTTGTAGTTTAAATTGCATACAGAGTGGGCAGCACCACGAAAGTGTCCTGTTAAATGGCAGTGATCACGAACCTTTACGTCTTCAGTCTTGAAAGGCTTTGTGCAGATATGGCAGTTATCAGCATTTCTGTAAGTGTTTTTTTCTTCTTCAGACAGCGGTAGCATGTCTCTAACATTTTTGAGGTGGTTGTTATACAAGACCAAAGTTATTTTGTCCAATTTTTCAATAAATATTTGAGCGGCATTTGGTCCCCGATATGATACGAATCTCGATAACTTGTCATCAAAATTACACTTTACGTAGAAAGCGAAAGAGTATGGCTCGTGCTCACAGGTTTTCACTGTAAATGATTTATTGTCATTAGGTTCATTATGATGAATTGGTTTTAGCAAACTCTCGAAATCTGCATAGATTACGAATGGAACCGATAATTGTCTTTCAAAATTAACAAACTTAAGGATATTCTCAGGTATACTTTCACCATACTTATTGATCTTCAACTGGGTGGTTGGTATTTTTGTGTATATATGATTGCAGTCATTTTTCTCATGTTGTTTTAGCTGTTCAACCTTCTTAAAGGCCTGTAGACATCCATCGCAAATATGTATTCTAGCATCATGTTTAGATTTTTGTTTCGAAACTAATCTTGACATATCTGTTATGAGGCAGTAGTGGTTGTTGCCAGAATTGTCAGATACTAGCAACAAATTAACATGTGTACCTTGTCTGTTTGAAGTGAAGTGTAAGGGTCCTACCACCTCTGTTACCATTTTTCTATCTTTAAATTCCGATTCTAGTCCAAACACGTTCACAGAGATGTTATTCAGTTTTTCAAATTTAGATATATCCTTCAGGCTCATGGGGAATTTCAAACCATTAAAGTTTAGCAGTGTGCTGTAGTGGGGATATGAACTGGTACTATGAGGATTCCCTTGTGCACGAAATATGGCTGCAATAATGGACCAAGCAAAGCAGGCCCTATCTGTGTTTTGAATATTTAAAACAGCTTTTCTAGCCTCGATGCTTCTAGGCAGCTTAATATATGAAGAGGCTGATAGTGGTGTAAATTTATTTATGTTCACATCCAGAAACATTATTTGTTTTAAAGCCCATCCAGAGTCCCGTTCCTCAAATGAGGAGGCTTGTGAAGTCATCTCTTTCATAAAATCTTCGAAAATCTGCTGAAGATCTGATGAAGGGGTTATCACCTTGTTCTTAGTATTAAATGACTTGATATCGGACATCTCCTTTTCGGGTACAACATAAAAACCGAATACTTCGAAATTAACTTTGAGAGCACGATAGTTTTGCAAATATTCATTGATTCTATCAAACACTTTCGGTTTTACTTCTTCAAAGAAATTATTGTAATCGATATGTGTTCTAGGACTAGTAAAACGGTAACTAGCGATCCTGTTCTTAAACCCGCTAGAAAGTTTTTCAACTCCGTTTCCGGCACTTTTCTCAATTGATCGATCAATTTTTTTCCTATCGGCCACATTAGTCCCCGCACAGTAGGAGTTTTGATTATGTTTTCGGAGGTTGGAAGGTTTTGAAAATATTTTTCCACAACGTTCACAGAGTATTGAGTTCGCTGTATTAACATCACTGGAAGATGGTACGTCATACTTTTGTTTCTTTGGAGCAGATGTAGAAGGCACATTATCACATTTTCTTTTTCTATCACTATGTAGGATGGGACAGTAATCACGAATATGTAGCACTAGACTGCGTTTGTAAGAAAACAATTTGCCACAATGTTCACAGACCGCTGGAATTGTCTCATTAATATCACCAGAAGATGGTATATCGTATTTTTGTTTCTTTATTGCAGATGTAGAAGGCACATTATCATTTTTCCTTTTTTTATGAAGAACGGGGCAGTAGTCGCGAATATGTCGCACTAGATTACGTTTGCAAGAGAAAACTTTTCCGCAATGTTCACACTTCATTGTAACTGATAAGACTACATACAAAGCATCCGAGTATTTACTTTTATAGTATATGAAAGGGGGGCGGGGCTAATCTGGATTTGAACCAATCAAATGGCTGCTTCTTCCGATGTTAGCCGACTTCACCCGAACTCGTATTTCTAGCTATTGCATCATACTCTGAAACCGGATACTGTCTAGACGCCAGGTGTTCGATGAGTAATACCAACTTGTCTCGACAAGTCGGTTATTTTAGATATTGCATCATACTATGAAACCGGATACGGTCTAGACGCCAGATGTTCAGTGAGTCACACCAACTTGTCTCGACAAGTTATTGAAACCAGATATTCATATTTTATATTTAGATATTACATCATGCCTACGAGTCGTGTGGGAAAGGAGGCGGTATATTAGTACTGTTCATATGTCTTGATTACAGATGACTGGTGTGGATAATGGTATATTATTACTATGTATATTACTTCTTATAGGATTAAGTATTTAAACAGAAGCATATCATTCATATCTCTTAATAATAAATGTTTTTGATGCGGTTGAGTAAAATTAAATATTTGAATGTGTTTTACATGCTCTGTACCTTATACTATACCCTTTAATAATCAATAATGGACCAAGCATTCAAGATCATTCAAACAATTTTAGACCTGTCTGTTTGTAGCGTTCGTTAACCTCTTGAAACGTGTTTCAACTCCTGGGAGCTACGGGTAGCTCCCCTCTTATCCCCTTATCAACAAGTCAGTTTTTTAGTTATTACATCATGCTCACGAGTATATTACTACTGTTTATATTATGATATATTTGATTCTAGATGACTTGTGTGGGGAATAAGTGGTATATTATTACTATGTATATTGCTTCTTATAGAGAATAGGAGGATTAGATATTATTTAAACAGAAGCATGTCATTCATATGTATTATCACTTAATATTTTTTTTTATTGCTGACGCGGAGTATTAAATTAATTTTTATCGGCGTCAGCTTTTTTTAAAATACCGTCGCCAGATATTGTTAAATATTGCATCATACTATGAAACCGGATGATCTCTAGACGTCAGGTGTTTTATTTGCAGATTGTGAGAACTACTTCTAACGGCTATTCCCACATTTTTTATCGCCGTCAGCTTTTTCAAAATACCGTCGTCAGATATTTTTAAATATTGCATCATACTATGAAACCGGATGATCTCTAGACGTCAGGTGTTTTATTTGCAGATTGTGAGAACTACATGTAACGGCTATTCCCACATTTTTTCATCGCCATCAGCTTTTTTAAAATACCGTCGTCAGATATTTTTAAATATTGCATCATACTCTCAAACCGGATACTGTCTAGACGCCAGGTGTTCATTCACCGTCAGATGGTCTATTAGTCATGCGCAATATGATGTCATCCACTGCTTTTTGCCAGCGCAGCATAGCATACAAGGCTCCGCTCCATTTGCTCTGTCATTTCACACCTACTAATACTTTTTACTGGTAAATACTTCTCTTTTAACAACAACTGAAATATTTTCTCCGTCATTAGCGAAGTTGATATCATGGCAGCCTCATCGTGCGTGCTACAAAGTGATTACTTTAAAAATGGTTCAAATACATAGAAATAAAATTTATACTGCAAGAATACCATATACCGTCAAATATTTAGGTAAACAATTAAGTACCATCAATTTAAAATGTTTTATGTTTATATTTTTCATCTAGGTTTAGTAGGGAAAACGTTACTTTCTCGTTACTCGTTACTCTTCTATAACACTTCCTTCATCCGAAGACATCTTAAAGGACTGTTGATGTTATAAATACATACAAAACTGAAACTGTTTCCCAAAAACTTTTAAACATATATATCTCATTAGCCAGGGCCTCACAAAAGCCTCTAGAAGAGTTTTATTTTTAAGAAAATACATACGTATTAAGAAATTTGAGATAATCACTTGTATATGAAATAATAAATTTAGAGACAAAAAGCTGAAATTTTTTATCTGGAATAATGATGTAATTATACCAAACGATTTTTTTTAAATAATATTTTGATGAATTGTAGGGGTACTCTTGATGGCAAAATATTATTTTTTAAGTGCTGAAAGCATAATTCATTTTTTAGTAAACATTTTGTGAAACTATTTTCTCAAAAAAAAAAAATAAATAAATTCATAACTTGTATTCTTCCATAATTTATTATAACGCTAACTTGGTCACTTTATACCCAATATATGTCTACAATGCTTTAATTAAATATGTAACTGTTAAAGATACACAGATTAGGTCTATATATTGAAGGGAAACATTTTTTTACAACTAATAAAGGTGAACTAACTTTTAACTATGAATTAATAAAGGTAATTATTTAATTAAGCATAAAACTCAAATTTTTCAAAAATTTTGGCTACACCCCCCCCCCCTCCCCCATTTTTGGATATGCTCAACGCGAATCTGATTTTCTTTTACAGTCTTAGGTATGTAGTTTTGTAGTAAAAAATAATTAAAAGTCATAGTCTGTAAGTACACTTTACAAATTAATTTTAACATTTAACACTAACTTGATCACTTTGTTTCGTACCCAATTATAAGTGTCCACAATGATTATAATTAAATATATAATATATAACTGTTAAAAATATATAGATTTGTTGTTGCAGAAAACTATAATTTTGAATACTTAAATGGCAAAAATTAAGAATAACGTATTTCCTAAATTACCTCCTACCTGCCTACCTATAAGTAGATAATGAAATACTGGAACTTTTATTTGAAAAAAGATATAAAATGTAGGTAAACACTGTATGCACTGTATATATTTCAAGTATAAAGTAAACAAATACATGGGTAAACCTCGATGAAGAAACTTTGTATAATGCATTCATATTTTCATTCAAATATTTTCCATTTCAAAAAAGTTTATCCATTATTAAAGTGTGAAAACTGTCGTTTGCTCTCTTGACGTAGCCTGTAATAAACAACGTATAAGTATTTGAACTTTATAAGTAATAATAAGTACATAAGTACAAACTTTTTTGACCCTCTGCGGAGACAACTTTCGGAACAACGTAAAAGTGAAAAGTGTGTATTCAAGTATACACATATTACCACTTTCAAATTTACACCGTTTAAAGGCAATAGCAACACGTAACAACTGGAAATTGGTGGATCGACCGTGTAATTATGATTTTTTGATTAGATTTTCCTCGCCTGTCGGCTGACAGTTTAGGTTATGTGTTTTCTATGATTATATGACGATGCAATACAGGTGGGGGTGGGTAATGCAGTGGCCTTTATTATCGGTTACATTTGTAATTTCAAATTAAGGGGTTTTGGCAAATTTAATTAGAGAATATTGGCGAGGGCCGTTTAAAAAGTCGTTTTGGGGCCCTCCGCTACGGTTCGAAGCCGCGCCTGCCCTTCGAAAAGATGTAACGGCGGTGTTAAAAA
The DNA here is from genome assembly GCA_963924545.1 of Pogonocherus hispidulus. NCBI lineage: Eukaryota > Metazoa > Arthropoda > Insecta > Coleoptera > Cerambycidae > Pogonocherus > Pogonocherus hispidulus. Next base: position 12,525 of record CAWUQG010000003.1, read on the forward strand.
ATATATTGCAGTCATAATTGTTGCAACAAATAAATATTGTTGAAGATATTTATTTTTGTAAGCTAAAAATGATGAATTTTACAGACCGCCAAAATGAACGAATTAATTCCAAACTTTACCTGCAGAAAGAATAAAAACTACGGGCAATGAAACAGAACAACAACTAACCACTAATATCAAAGTTTACATATTAGATATAATGATACTAATAAATAATTGGGATAAAAAATTTAAAAAAAACTCGCCTTTGTCGTGATTCGAACTCGCGATATCAGGATTACGAAGTTTGAACTATACCATTGCGCTAAACCTCCTTCTGTCACTTCATGCGGCAACATCTGTTAAATATGTAAACAGTACGTGTTAACCTGGACAATTAATTTTTACGGATTTTCTAATTAGAAAAGCATTTCGCATCAGTATTTTGGTAATCAGGTGTTTGGCAGTCGGTACTATCGATTCCGTTAGCAATATTTCTCATAGGAAAATAATGAAAATAACCTATTTGAAGTTTAATTAATTTGACAGTTTTCGTGGGAGGTGCTTGTCTCGTTAGTGCGATCTCACATGGGCATATAAAATGAGATAGAAGTTGAGACGGACGCGACTCGAGATTTTCGAAGAAGAAATAGACGTAGAAGGAGTCGACGTACGGTCTCGAAAAAAAATCTCAAAGGATTAGAGAAAGGACTGAACTTTCGCGTGAAGCCCTTCTCGAAGCCGTAAAAATTAAAAAAGGTCTCGGGGTTCCCGCGAAAAGTCGGTATTTCGGCGGGCGTGACGGAACCATTAGGCGCTAGGACAAACGCCGGTGCTAGCCGCATCTCTCTCGTCGAACGGCGATCGACGAAAATTTTGCAGACGTTTTTTGAAAAGGCGTTTAAATTGGGAAAACGCGTAAGAAACGGGACGAAAATACCCCTACGCATTGGAGAAAGGCCGGGGGCGACCTCCGGTGGTCCGCGGAGATCGTTCCGAGATCGCCCCTCGGAGGAGATAGCTTTGAAACTTTGTCGATTCGACGACGGAATTTAGAGCGAGACAGAATCGACGCGTTTTAATATATATGGATTTCAAAAAATATGGCATATTGACGTTGACATCTGTTGTATACCGGGTTTCCCATTTCATTTGACTAATGGCAATTAACATGGGCTATTACAATTCATTGAATTTTATATTCCCAAGGCACAATATGAAAAATATTGCTAACGGAATCGATAGTACTGACTGTCAAACACGTCTGATTACCAAAATACTAAAGCGAAATACTTTTTTAAATAAAATATCAATAAAAATTCGTTTTAAGTTAATAGGTGTAGTTTACATAACCGTTTTAGAAACATTGAACCGCAAAATTTTGCAGGTTCAAATCCCGCCAGAGACCACTTTTTTTTACTTTTTCATTAATTACAAATTATTAGTGTTTACTTATTCGAATAAATATGGTTCATTGTCATTACCTAGTTATTATTTTTGAAAGTCACAATATTTGCTTATCAAAAAAAAAACATGTTTTAATTGGTTCGTTTCCTTTATCTTTATCTAAAGCTACCATCTTATAAAATAAGTAATCAGCAAGCTACATATTTTTTATTTATTACATGCACTGTGCTTTTACTAACACCGTACTTATCTCTGCTAATAGTTACTACATATTATACCTCAATCTGGATATTGAGTTAAACAGTATTACAGAGGAACTGTCGTGAATTAGTAATAGGGTTTTTTTTTAAATAAAAAACTATAATTCTAAAATTATGAGTTTTTTAAAATAAGAATACCTATATTTTAAAAAAACTCCTCAAAAAAAACCTATTACTAATTCACGACAGTTCCTCTGTAACTGTTTAACTCAATATCCAGATTGAGGTATAATATGTACTAACTATTAGCAGAGATAGGTACACTATTAGTAAAAGCACATTGCATGTAATAAATAAAAAATATGTTGCTTGTTGATTACTTATTTTATAAGATGGTAGCTTTAGCTAAAGATAAAGGAAACGAACCAATTAAAACATGTTTTATTTATTTTTTTTTGATAAACAAATATTGTGACTTTCAAAAATAATAACTAGGTACTGACAAGGAACAATATTTATTCGAATAAGTAAACACTAATAATTTGTAATTAATGAAAAAAAGTGGTCTCTGGCGGGATTTGAACCTGCAAAATTTTGCAGTTCAGTTTGAAACCCAGCCGCTCAACCAACTAGTCCACCGGATGACGTTTAACAATGTTTCTAAAACGGTTATGTAAACTACACCTATTAACTTAAAACGAATTTTTATTGATATTTTATTTAAAAAAGCATTTCGCTTTAGTATTTTGGTAATCAGACGTGTTTGACAGTCAGTACTATCGATTCCGTTAGCAATATTTTTCATATTGTGCCTTGGGAATATAAAATTCAATGAAATGTAATAGCCCATGTTAATTGCCATTAGTCAAATGAAATTGGAAACCCGGTACCTATGTATATTTCTGAAATGTACAAAGTATTTTTTTTTCTAAAAGAAAAATAAATAATAATAAATATAAAATTAAGATCTTGATATTTTGAATAAAGTTTCATTATATTAATTTTTTAAACGGAAATAAAATCACTCTTGAAAATTAAATGGAACACGTTGCATATTTTTACATATTTGCGATAACAGACTGTTTTCTTTAATGTTTAGGAAACTTTTAAAAAACTATTCCACAAGGGTACCTACAGGATGTGGTAGAAGAAAATTATATATCTAAAATATAAACTATTTAACACATTACCATTATTTTTCATTATTTTTCTCATATCTTCCTTGCTTACCAAACTTATACCAATATACCCGTTGAACACTGTTCCTAAAAGGTGATCCATTTAGATCAACATTAGATGCTCACTTCCAATTGAAGTAATTGTATGTTTTGTCTGGTGCTATTTTACACTCGTGGAAATGGGAAACAACTCACCTAAAACTATAGTCATTTTTGTATGGATATATCTTCTAAACGCTTTTATGAATTTGACCAATGTGACAGGATCGATTTTCATTTCAAAGCCAACTTGTTTTATTTTAAAAAATCGCCACCTGTGATCAATCACAAATGCAATGGTTTACAAAAACCGTTTTAATTTGGAAACCAATCTAGGTAGAAAGGATTTTCAAAAACATTTTTTTTAGCAAAAATAAAAATATCGTTTAACACAATAAAAATTATTTCCCCACTTTGCATGCATCCCAGATATACCTGCTTACATTTTGGTAAAAAACACGTTGCTACATATCACCCTGTACATATTCTTTAACCGTGTTATATGACAATTGACCTACCCTACAGTCGTTTAGAAAATATAACCATACAAAAATGAGTATACTTTTAGGTGAGTCGTTTCCAATTTACACGAGTGTATTCAACACTCGGTCCTAGTTTCTTTACAAATTTAATTCTTTACAAGGACAGAATCAATAAATAAAATAATATAGGATGTTTATATCACTTATGCTTATGTCACTTTCATTTTCCACTTTATATATTCCTGCTTGAAAAAACATTAACATAGTTATAAAGTACAAAGAAGTGACTTGGCTGAAGTTAGATTTAGATTTAGATTTAAGATTTAATATTTTACAGTGGACCAAATAAGTTACATATAAGAACGTGTAAAAGCTTAATATGACATTATATAACTCTTTGAATGGCATAATCACATCTAAAAACGTCCTCGAAGTCATACCGGGCTCAGAAAATCTTAGAAAAAAACAGAAGAAAAGCTAAAAACAACCCTATAGGCAATATAGAAATGAACTGATAATTTTGAAAATAAAAATTATATTTGACGTTGTACGTTATTTTGAGTAGCCTAGCCATATCTAGAAACACTTTCGAAGACGAGCCTTGTACATGAAAATAACTGAAAAAGAGATGTAAACCTGAAACTACCCCTTTTTGGTTAAAATGTAAAATAACAAAAAAATTAAATCTGACGTTGTACATTATTTTGAGTAGTCTGGGCATATCTAGAAACACTTCCGAAGACGAACCCTGCACGTGAAAATAGCTGAACAAGAGATGGAAAGCTGAAACCACCCCTGTTAGTAGATATGGAAAATAACATATAACAATTAAATCTGACGTTTTACATTATTTTGAGTAGTCTGGCCATATCTAGAAACACTTCCGAAGACGAGCCCTGCACGTGAAAATAGCTGAAAAAGAGATAGAAAGCTGAAACTACCCCTTTTAGTAGATATGGAAAATAACATATAAAAATTAAATCTGACGTTGTACATTAATTTGAGTAGTGTGGCCATATCTAGAAACACTTCCGAAGACGAGCCCTGCACGTGAAAATAGCTGAAAAAGAGATGGAAAGCTGAAACCACCCCTTTTAGTAGATATGGAAAATAACATAAAAATTAAATCTGACGTTGTACATTATTTTGAGTAGTCTGGCCATATCTAGAAACACTTCCGAAGACGAGCCCTGCACGTGAAAATAGCTGAAAAAGAGATGGAAAGCTGAAACTACCCCTTTTAGTAGATATGGAAAATAACAGTTAAAATTAAATCTGACGTTGTACATTAATTTGAGTAGTGTGGCCATATCTAGAAACACTTCCGAAGACGAGCCCTGCACGTGAAAATAGCTGAAAAAGAGATGGAAAGCTGAAACCACCCCTTTTAGTAGATATGGAAAATAACATATAAAAATTAAATCTGACGTTGTACATTATTTTGAGTAGTCTGGCCATATCTAGAAACACATCCAAAGACGAGCCCTGCACGTGAAAATAGCTGAAAAAGAGATGGAAAGCTGAAACTACCCCTTTTAATAGATATGGAAAATAACATATAAAAATTAAATCTGACGTTGTACATTAATTTGAGTAGTGTGGCCATATCTAGAAACACTTCCAAAGACGAGCCCTGCACGTGAAAATAGCTGAAAAAGAGATGGAAAGCTGAAACTACCCCTTTTAGTAGATATGGAAAATAACATATAAAAATTAAATCTGACGTTGTACATTATTTTGAGTAGTCTGGCCATATCTAGAAACACTTCCGAAGACGAGCCCTGCACGTGAAAATAGCTGAAAAAGAGATGGAAAGCTGAAACTACCCCTTTTAGTAGATATGGAAAATAACATATAAAAATTAAATCTGACGTTGTACATTAATTTGAGTAGTGTGGCCATATCTAGAAACACTTCCGAAGACGAGCCCTGCACGTGAAAATAGCTGAAAAAGAGATGGAAAGCTGAAACTACCCCTTTTAGTAGATATGGAAAATAACATATAAAAATTAAATCTGACGTTGTACATTATTTTGAGTAGTCTGGCCATATCTAGAAACACTTCCGAAGACGAGCCCTGCACGTGAAAATAGCTGAAAAAGAGATGGAAAGCTGAAACCACCCCTTTTAGTAAATATGGAAAATAACATATAAAAATTAAATCTGACGTTGTACATTATTTTGAGTAGTCTGGCCATATCTAGAAACACATCCGAAGACGAGCCCTGCACGTGAAAATAGCTGAAAAAGAGATGGAAAGCTGAAACTACCCCTTTTAATAGATATGGAAAATAACATATAAAAATTAAATCTGACGTTGTACATTAATTTGAGTAGTGTGGCCATATCTAGAAACACTTCCAAAGACGAGCCCTGCACGTGAAAATAGCTGAAAAAGAGATGGAAAGCTGAAACCACCCCTTTTAGTAGATATGGAAAATAACATATAAAAATTAAATTTGACGTTGTACATTAATTTGAGTAGTGTGGCCATATCTAGAAACACTTCCGAAGACGAGCCCTGCACGTGAAAATAGCTGAAAAAGAGATGGAAAGCTGAAACCACCCCTTTTAGTAGATATGGAAAATAACATATAAAAATTAAATCTGACGTTGTACATTATTTTGAGTAGTCTGGCCATATCTAGAAACACTTCCGAAGACGAGCCCTGCACGTGAAAATTGCTGAAAAAGAGATGGAAAGCTGAAACTACCCCTTTTAGTAGATATGGAAAATAACAGTTAAAATTAAATCTGACGTTGTACATTAATTTGAGTAGTGTGGCCATATCTAGAAACACTTCCGAAGACGAGCCCTGCACGTGAAAATAGCTGAAAAAGAGATGGAAAGCTGAAACTACCCCTTTTAGTAGATATGGAAAATAACATATAAAAATTAAATCTGACGTTGTACATTATTTTGAGTAGTCTGGCCATATCTAGAAACACTTCCGAAGACGAGCCCTGTACATGAAAATAGCTGAAAAAGAGATGGAAAGCTGAAACTACCCCTTTTAGTAGATATGGAAAATAACATAAAAATTAAATCTGACGTTGTACATTATTTTGAGCAGTGTGACCATATCTACAAAACACTTCCGAAGTCGAGCCCTGCACGTGAAAATAGCTGAAAAAGAGATGGAAAGCTGAAACTACCCCTTTTAGTAGATATGGAAAATAACATATAAAAATTAAATCTGACGTTGTACATTAATTTGAGTAGTGTGGCCATATCTAGAAACACTTCCGAAGACGAGCCCTGCACGTGAAAATAGCTGAAAAAGAGATGGAAAGCTGAAACTACCCCTTTTAGTAGATATGGAAAATAACATAAAAATTAAATCTGACGTTGTACATTATTTTGAGTAGTGTGGCCATATCTACAAAACACTTCCGAAGTCGAACCCTGCACGTGAAAATAGCTGAAAAAGAGATGGAAAGCTGAAACTACCCCTTTTAGTAGATATGGAAAATAACATATAAAAATTAAATCTGACGTTGTACATTAATTTGAGTAGTGTGGCCATATCTAGAAACACTTCCGAAGACGAGCCCTGCACGTGAAAATAGCTGAAAAAGAGATGGAAAGCTGAAACTACCCCTTTTAGTAGATATGGAAAATAACATATAAAAATTAAATCTGACGTTGTACATTATTTTGAGTAGTCTGGCCATATCTAGAAACACTTCCGAAGACGAGCCCTGCACGTGAAAATAGCTGAAAAAGAGATGGAAAGCTGAAACTACCCCTTTTAGTAGATATGGAAAATAACAGTTAAAATTAAATCTGACGTTGTACATTAATTTGAGTAGTGTGGCCATATCTAGAAACACTTCCGAAGACGAGCCCTGCACGTGAAAATAGCTGAAAAAGAGATGGAAAGCTGAAACCACCCCTTTTAGTAGATATGGAAAATAACATATAAAAATTAAATCTGACGTTGTACATTATTTTGAGTAGTGTGGCCATATCTAGAAACACTTCCGAAGACGAGCCCTGCACGTGAAAATAGCTGAAAAAGAGATGGAAAGCTGAAACTACCCCTTTTAGTAGATATGGAAATTAACATATAACTAAAAATTAAATCTGACGTACATAGTTTTGGGCGGCTAAGGCAAGGCATACTCAGAAACACTCTAGAAGATGAGCCCTGCACGTGAAATAGCTGAAAAAGAGATGGAAAGCTGAAACCACCACTTTTGAGTAATATGGAATATTATATACATATAAAAGTTAAATTAAAGGATCGAATCTGATGTTGTACACTATTTTGAGTAGCATAATCACATCACCAACATCCTGAAAGGATGTTGGTGATGTGATAGTTAAATAAAAGGATTGAATCTGACGCTGTACACTATTTTGAGTAGCATAATCACTTCACCAACATCCCGAATTGTCATGTGAGTGGAAACAGCTTAAAAAGATATTTCTATAATAGAGAATATGAGTAACATGGATAAGTGTAGTGACGTGTGAGTATGTGATATTGAGTGTTGTTGAAACATATATAAATACATGGAAGTCAGATATTTCCTCTTGCAATGTCTTGGATATCACTTATTTTGTAGTGGTGGAAGAATACTGAAGAAGTCGGTGAATGTTCAGTATAAAATGGAATTGTGGAGTATAGGGATTGTGCTCTAGTTGACCTGTCGGATCGCCAGCATAGCTTTTGCATAACTCTCAAGTATACTTAAACTCCTTCCTTTTTGCTTCATCAAATGTGGCATTGTTAAGATTTGCACATCGATCAAAAGGTATCCATCTCTGGCAAACTTCACATTTAATAAATTTTCCTCGTGTGTTTGTCCCACATATAAGACAATACTCTGAAACATCTTCGGAGCCCAGAATTAATAATTTTTGTATATCTAATCTAAATTTTTCTGGGTCAAATATATTTTCGTCACGAAATTTAAGGAAGGTCTTCATTTCATGACAATTTAAAAATCGATATATACAGGGTGTCCACCTAGTGCGCGTAAGTCCAATATCTGGGTTAATAAAAGATAGAACTTAATTTTTTTTCCTACAGGGTTGTCTAATATCCCGAGCTGCACAAAATGAAAATATATTTACATATTCAGGGTGTTCAGTTTTCTCTGGACAGGTACCAACTTCGTTTTTCTAAATGGAAATATATATTTTTTATTGCTTTTTCGAACTAAACCCTTGATTTTAGTAGGACTTTCATCAGCCTTCCCTATACCTAACTTAAACTGTTTTTGAAATATTGACGGGTGAATATTGACATTTTTGCAACTTCGACACCCTGTAAAAGCTAAACGGTTTGAGATCAAGCAAAACGGTTTGCACATTCCTATCTTAACTTTTCATAAGCTATCGTTTGGTACTAATTTCAGAATTATCCAAAAATTTAAAATTTTCTGAAAATTTTGAAAATTTTTTATTCCTGTATAAATTTGAAATTAGTATCAAACGATAGCTTATGAAAAGTTAAGATAAGAATGTGCAAACCGTTTTGCTTGATCTCAAACCGTTTAGATTTTACAGGGTGTCAAAGTTGCAAAAATGTCAATATTCACCCGTCAATATTTCAAAAACAGTTTAAGTTAGGTATAGGGAAGGCTGATGAAAGTCCTACTAAAATCAAGGGTTTAGTTCGAAAAAGCAATAAAAAATATATATTTCCATTTAGAAAAACGAAGTTGGTACCTGTCCAGGAAAAACTGAACACCCTGAATATGTAAATATATTTTCATTTTGTGCAGCTCGGGATATTAGACAACCCTGTAGAAAAAAAAATTAAGTTATCTCTTTTATTAACCCAGATATTGGACTTACGCGCACTAGGTGGACACCCTGTATAATACAACACAAAAATACCGCAATTAATGCCGTCCGATTGTTTTGGGTAATTTTTTGCCTGGTTCATTTGCCAGGCACGGATATTTAGTTTTTCACATTTTTGAAATCTATCCCGCGCGATAAAGAAGGCTTTTATTTTTTGAAAAATGTGTGCATCACTTATGTCGCTATGTCCTGGATTTAAGAAATATATAGTTTTAGTAATCAAATCAAGTATAATAAGTGTCCAGTGGTTACTATCGTAATTATAGGACAAAAGAACAAATCGGAAATTTATGAAAGATTTTATATAAGGAGTAAATTTAGTATATGAATTCTGATTTGCGGATAATAAAATAGATGAAGAGATTGTATCTATATAATAAACATCGGGGCGATTTCGTATCATTGAATATACTGCTGAATCAATACAATAGTCAGATAGCCATCGATCTTGAGATGTTTCAGGAGTATTGCAGGTATTGTGCAGTGAAGAAAGAAAGAGGAAGTTTGGACTGCTCAGTCTGATCGTGTTGTTATCATATTTATATAAACCTACAACAAACGGTTTTGTGGCAGTTCTGGCAGAGGCAAGGTAATACTCCACATTAAAAAACAGGCCATTGGGAAGGACTCTATCGTTTGTATAGTCAGAAGAACTGGTATTGTCTGATTCTGAACGAACAGATGGATTAGAAATTGGCGGATCTATATATTCACATCTTTCTCCGGCGCTTGACTTTTCTGAAGATGATGCGGCTTCTTTGCTAACTGAAATGTTTTCAACTTTTTCAATACTGGTACTCGTAGATGCTATGTGTTGTGTCCGAGTGTCTTCCAATTTTAACATTTTGTTTAATCGAATTAAGGAGAAGTAATTGTTACGTTTCCTTTTTGGTTTCCAAACTTCTACTGCTAGGGGCTTATCAACATCGTCAACTATGTCTGCAAACTGATTAATATTTTCTTCCGCTTTAGTTCTTTTTTTGGGAGTCTTACCAATTTCGAATTCAACTATTTTTAAGTCGGTTTCTATGCGTTCACGAATCAGCTCTAAAAATCTTCCTATTTTTAATCGTCTCTCATTCTTTAACACGTCCTTTTTTACTATTTTAAACCAACATTCTGCATTAGCGTTACAATATCGCACAACGTTACTAGAATTCTCGCTGCATATATTGCCTAGAATGCATGTCCACAAAGGAGCAAAAGGCATGCAATGTTGCAATATATATATTCGGCGAACACCTTGCTTTTCAGTGGATTTGGTACTGTATTGATTCAGCAGTATATTCAATGATACGAAATCGCCCCGATGTTTATTATATAGATACAATCTCTTCATCTATTTTATTATCCGCAAATCAGAATTCATATACTAAATTTACTCCTTATATAAAATCTTTCATAAATTTCCGATTTGTTCTTTTGCCCTATAATTACGATAGTAACCACTGGACACTTATTATACTTGATTTGATTACTAAAACTATATACTTCTTAAATCCAGGACATAGCGACATAAGTGATGCACACATTTTTCAAAAGACCTTCCTTAAATTTCGTGAGGAAAATATATTTGACCCAGAAAAATTTAGATTAGATATACAAAAATTATTAATTCTGGGCTCCGAAGATGTTTCAGAGTATTGCCTTATATGTGGGACAAACACACGAGGAAACTTTATTAAATGTGAAGTTTGCCAGAGATGGATACATTTTGAGCGACGTGCAAATCTTAACAATGCCACATTTGATGAAGCAAAAAGGAAGGAGTTTAAGTATACTTGCGAGTTATGCAAAAGCTATGCTGGCGATCCGACAGGTCAACTAGAGCACAATCCCTATACTCCACAATTCCATTTTATACTGAACATTCATCGACTTCTTCAGTGTTCTTCCACCACTACAAAATAAGTGATATCCAAGACATTGCAAGAGGAAATATCTGACTTCCATGTATTTATATATGTTTCAACAACACTCAATATCACATACTCACACGTCACTACACTTATCCATGTTACTCATATTCTCTATTATAGAAATATATTTTTAAGCTGTTTCCACTCACATGACAATTCGGGATGTTGGTGAAGTGATTATGCTACTCAAAATAGTGTACAGCGTCAGATTCAATCCTTTTATTTAACTATCACATCACCAATATCCTTTCAGGATGTTGGTGATGTGATTATGCTACTCAAAATAGTGTACAACGTCAGATTCGATCCTTTAATTAAACTTTTATATGTATATAATATTCCATATTACTCAAAAGTGGTGGTTTCAGATTTCCATCTCTTTTTCAGCTATTTCACGTGCAGGGCTCATCTTCTAGAGTGTTTCTGAGTATGCCTTGCCTTAGCCACCCAAAACTATGTACGTCAGATTTAATTTTTATATCTATATTAAATCAAAGGGCTGGTTTGAGCTATTTCTCTTTTTTAGCTAATTTCAAGTGGCGGATTCAATTCCGGGTCGTCTTCGGAAATGTTTCTAGATATGGCTATGCTACTCAAAATAATGTACAACGTCAGATTTAATTTTTAGTTATATGTTAATTTCCATATCTACTAAAAGGGGTAGTTTCAGCTTTCCATCGCTTTTTCAGCTATTTTCACGTGCAGGGCTCGTCTTCGGAAGTGTTTCTAGATATGGCCACACTACTCAAAATAATGTACAACGTCAGATTTAATTGTTATATGTTATTTTCCATATCTACTAAAAGGGGTGGTTTCAGCTTTCCATCTCTTTTTCAGCTATTTTCACATGCAGGGCTCGTCTTCGGAAGTGTTTCTAGATATGCCCAGACTACTCAAAATAATGTACAACGTCAGATTTAATTTTTAAATGTTATTTTCCATATCTACCAAAAGGGGTAGTTTCAGCTTTCCATCTCTTTTTCAGCTATTTTCACGTGCAGGGCTCGTCTTCGGAAGTGTTTCTAGATATGGCCAGACTACTCGAAATAATGTACAACGTCAGATTTAATTTTTATATGTTATTTTCCATATCTAATAAAAGGGGTGGTTTCAGCTTTCCATCTCTTTTTCAGCTATTTTCACGTGCAGGGTTCGTCTTCGGAAGTGTTTCTAGATATGGCCACACTACTCAAAATAATGTACAACGTCAGATTTAATTGTTATATGTTATTTTCCATATCTACTAAAAGGGGTGGTTTCAGCTTTCCATCTCTTTTTCAGCTATTTTCACATGCAGGGCTCGTCTTCGGAAGTGTTTCTAGATATGCCCAGACTACTCAAAATAATGTACAACGTCAGATTTAATTTTTAAATGTTATTTTCCATATCTACTAAAAGGGGTAGTTTCAGATTTCCATCTCTTTTTCAACTATTTTCACGTGCAGGGTTCGTCTTCGGAAGTGTTTCTAGTTATGCCCAGACTACTCAAAATAATGTACAACGTCAGATTTAATTTTTAAATGTTATTTTCCATATCTAATAAAAGGGGTAGTTTCAGATTTCCATCTCTTTTTCAACTATTTTCACGTGCAGGGTTCGTTTTCGGAAGTGTTTCTAGATATGCCCAGACTACTCAAAATAATGTACAACGTCAGATTTAATTTTTATATGTTATTTTCCATATCTACTAAAAGGGGTGGTTTCAGCTTTCAATCTCTTTTTCAGCTATCTTCACGTGCAGGGTTCGTCTTCGGAAGTGTTTCTAGATATGGCCACACTACTCAAAATAATGTACAACGTCAGATTTAATTGTTATATGTTATTTTCCATATCTACTAAAAGGGGTGGTTTCAGCTTTCCATCTCTTTTTCAGCTATTTTCACGTGCAGGGCTCGACTTCGGAAGTGTTTGTAGATATGGCCACACTACTCAAAATAATGTACAACGTCAGATTTAATTGTTATATGTTATTTTCCATATCTACTAAAAGGGGTGGTTTCAGCTTTCCATCTCTTTTTCAGCTATTTTCACGTGCAGGGTTCGTCTTCGGAAGTGTTTCTAGATATGCCCAGACTACTCAAAATAATGTACAACGTCAGATTTAATTTTTAAATGTTATTTTCCATATCTACCAAAAGGGGTAGTTTCAGCTTTCCATCTCTTTTCCAGCTATTTTCACGTGCAGGGCTCGTCTTCGGAAGTGTTTCTAGATATGGCCAGACTATTCAAAATAATGTACAACGTCAGATTTAAGTTTTATATGTTATTTTCCATATCTAATAAAAGGGGTGGTTTCAGCATTCCATCTCTTTTTCAGCTATTTACACGTGCAGGGCTCGTCTTCGGAAGTGTTTCTAGATATGGCCAGACTATTCAAAATAATGTACAACGTCAGATTTAAGTTTTATATGTTATTTTCCATATCTAATAAAAGGGGTGGTTTCAGCATTCCATCTCTTTTTCAGCTATTTACACGTGCAGGGTTCGTCTTCGGAAGTGTTTCTAGATATGGCCAGACTATTCAAAATAATGTACAACGTCAGATTTAAGTTTTATATGTTATTTTCCATATCTAATAAAAGGGGTGGTTTCAGCATTCCATCTCTTTTTCAGCTATTTACACGTGCAGGGTTCGTCTTCGGAAGTGTTTCTAGATATGGCCACACTACTCAAAATAATGTACAACGTCAGATTTAATTGTTATATGTTATTTTCCATATCTACTAAAAGGGGTGGTTTCAGCTTTCCATCTCTTTTTCAGCTATTTTCACGTGCAGGGCTCGTCTTCGGAAGTGTTTCTAGATATGGCCACACTACTCAAAATAATGTACAACGTCAGATTTAATTTTTATATGTTATTTTCCATATCTACCAAAAGGGGTGGTTTCAGTTTTCCATCTCTTTTTCAGCTATTTTCACGTGCAGGGCTCCTCTTCGGGAGTATTTCTATATATGGCCAAAGTATTCAAAATAATGTACAAAGTCAGATTTAATTTTTTTATGTTATTTTCCATATTCACTAAAAGGGGTGGTTTCAGCTTTCCATCTCTTTTTCACCTATTTTCACGTGCAGGGCTCGTCTTCGGAAGTGTTTATAGAAATGGCCAGACTACTCAAAATAATGTACAACGTCAGATTTAATTTTTTTATGTTATTTTACATTTTAACCAAAAATGGGTAGTTTCAGCTTTACATCTCTTTTTCAGTTATTTTCATGTACAAGGCTCGTCTTCGAAAGTGTTTCTAGATATGGCTAGGCTACTCAAAATAACGTACAACGTCAAATATAATTTTTATTTTCAAAATTATCAGTTCATTTCTATATTGCCTATAGGGTTGTTTTTAGCTTTTCTTCTGTTTTTTTCTAAGATTTTCTGAGCCCGGTATGACTTCGAGGACGTTTTTAGATGTGATTATGCCATTCAAAGTGTTATATAAAGTCATATTAAGCTTTTACACGTTCTTATCTGTAACTTATTTGGTCCACTGTAAAATATTAAATCTTAAATCTAAATCTAAATCTAACTTCAGCCACGTAAAGAAGTGTACTTACTTATTTGTTCATGAAATAATAAACAAGTCAATACTTTCTTTGGATCATTATCATAATCTTATTCTTAATAATAAAAAAATCACTTCACTTACTTTTAAATTATTTATCAAACAATTTCTCTTGACAATATTTTTAAACAAACACTGTGCACTTCTATATAACTTCATTGTATGTGTAGTAAGTATTTTATTAACACTATCTCATTAAAATTTGAACTGATAACGTTCTTTGTTTGTCAAAGTTGACCTTTTGTATCTATCGTGAATGTTTTAGTTTGCATAGTTTAACTATTGGTTGATAATTAGGTACCTATACGTTCTGGATAACTGAAACGAAATAAACAACATGATATAGAAGGTAGTAAACAGAATAAGATATATGGTTTATGAATTACTCTACCTAGAATTACAAATAGGAAGACAGTATATTTTTCAAAGATTACTTACAAAGACACATCTTACAGAAACTTTTAATAACTATAATAATAAGTTTGTATATAGGGTAGATGGTTATCTACTGGTAATTCAACGATACGAATATCTTCTAAATTGTAAGAGATGCGAAATCATTAGTATTATTCAAGTATTCTTCATAAAATTTTGTATTGTTATGCAGATCAATACAGCTAAAAAAATTCTTCATTTTTATTTATTTTCGTTTTCATTTTTACTAATTCCATTATTTAAAAGTCCAGTCAAAACAATTATAAAAATACAGACAATTGGAAAGCATCTTTCCGATGGAACTTCCTCATATATTCCTCTAATTGCATACATTCTTTTTGTCTACAAATATTTCATTTATCGTAAGACTATCAATTTATTCTAAATATTCATAGAATATTTTTTACACTTTTTCACATTGTGTTCCTACTACATAAATTTGTATTTTTTTAATAATGATGATAATAATAATAATAACAAACGTCGTTATAGTCCTTAATATTATGTTTACTGAAACCATGATACTGATACATTGAAATGAAACATATTTTGTTTTGGTTTAGAAATTTTGTATCTGGAATGATGATGTAATTATACTAAATAACTTTTCTCAATATTTTGCTGAATTGTAAGGGTACTTTACTACATAATTATTTAAGTGCTGAAAGTAGAATTTATTTTTCAGTAAACATTTTTATCAATTTTATCAATAAGACCAAAAATATATTGCTGTCATAATTGTAGCAGCAAATTAATATTGTAGATATTTACTTTTGTAAGCTAAAATGATGAATTGTACAGACTGTTAAAATGAGGGAATTAATTCCAAACTAATACTAATAAATAATTGGAATTAAAAAGTGAAAAAAAAGTTAGCCTCCAGCGTGACTCGAACTCGTGTCATCAGCATTACGACTTTTATAATCCTACAACTATCCCATTGCGCTACCCAGCCTGTTGTCAGAAACTTACCTTGAGATGTTTAAGTATATAAACTGTACGTGTTATCCTAAAAAATTAATTTTTACCGACTCTCTAATTGGAAAAGCATTTCGCTTGAGTATTTTGGTAATCAGAAGTGTATGGTAGTCAGTACTATCGATTCCGTTAGCAATATTTCTCACAGGAAAATAATGAAAATAACCTATCTGAAGTTTAATTAATTTGACAGTTTTCGTGGGAGGTGCTTGTCTCGTTAGTACAATCTCACATCGGCATATAAAATGAGAAAGAAGTTGAGACGGATGCGACTCGAGATTTTCGAAGAAGAAATAGACGTAGATGGAGTCGACGTACGGTCTCGAAAAAAAAATTCAAAGGATTAGAGAAAGGACGGAACTTTCGCGTGAAGCCCTTCTCGAAGCCGTAAAAATTAGAAAAGGGGTGAGGGCGTCCCGCGAAAAGTCGGGATTTCGGCGGGTGTGACGTGACCATTAGGCGCGAGGACAAACGCCGGTGCTAGCCGCATCTCTCTCGCCGAACGGCGATCGACGAAAATTTTGCAGGGGTTTTTTGAAAAGGCGTTTAAATTGGGAAAACGTGTAGGAAACGGGACGAAAATACCCCTACGCATTGGAGAAAGGCTGGGGGCGACCTCAGGTCGCCCGCGGGGATCGCTTTGCGATTCCCGCTTGGAGAAGATAGTTTTGAAACTTTGTGGATTCGACGACGGAATTTAGAGCGAGACAGAATCGACGCGTTTTAATATATATACTAGAAATGGGAGAAAATCGCTATCGCGATTTTCGTTCCCATTTCTAGCCCTACCGGGGGTCCAGGCCTGCGACCTGGAGGTCACTCTTCGGGTGACAAAAGCCTCTAGAATATTATTTTTAAGAAAATACATACCTACGTATTAAAGAAATTTGAGATAATCCCTTGTATATGAAATAATAAATTTAGAGACAGAAAGCTGAATTTTTTATCTGGAATGATGATGTAATTATACCAAACGATTTTTTTAAATAATATTTTGATGAATTGTAGGGGTACTCTATTCTTGATGGTAAAACATTATTTTTTAAATGCTGAAAGTATAATTCATTTTTTAGTAAACATTTTGTGAAACTGTTTTCTCAAGAAAAAAAAAATAATTTCATAACTTGTATTCTTCCATAATTTATTATAACGGTAACTTGATCACTTTATACCCAATATATGTCAACAATGCTTATAATTAAATATGTAACTGTTAAAGATACACAGATTTGATGTATATTGAAGGAAAAAATTTTATAAACTAATAAAGGTAATTATTTAATTAAGCATAAAACTCAAATTTTTCTAAAATTTTGGCTACCTCCCCAATTTTGGGGTATGCTGAACGCGAATCTGATTTTCTTTTGCAGTCTTAGGTACTTATGTAGTTTTGTAGTAAAAAAATAATTAAAAGTCATACATACTCTGTAAGTACTCTTTCGAAATTAATTTTAACATTTAACACTAACTTTGTACCCGATATAAGTGTCCACAATGATTATAATTAAATATATAACATATAACTATTAAAAATATATAAATTTGTTGTAGAAAAAAATATTTACTTACCTTATGTGAAGTAATCAATATGAACTAATTAAATCGGTCATTTTTAATAATTGTGACGTCACATGGTGGCACAGAAGATACCAAATAAATACAAATAATTAAAATAATTTTTACCTAAATTTAGGTACACCAAATTTGTATATTATTATTTTTAACAATTATATATTTAATTATAAACATTGTGGATTGTGGACACATTAAGTTAGGTACAAAGTGATCAAATTAGTGTTAAAACTAATTTGTGAAGGTATACAGGTGATGACTTTTAATTATTTTTTCTTAAAAAATACGTTCGACCGCAAAAAAATAATTTCAAATTCGTGTTCAGTATACCTACTCAAAAATGAGAATATTGGCGAGGGCCATTTAAAAAGCCGTTTTGGGGCCCTCCACTACGGGTCGAAGCCGCGCCCGCCCTTCGAAATGGTGTAACGGCGGCGTTAAAAAATATATTGCTGTCATAATGGTTGCAACAAATTAATATTGTAGAAGTTATTTACTTTTCTCAGCTAAAATGATGAATTTTACAAACCGCCAAAATGAACGAATTAATTCCAAACTTTATCTGCAGAATGAATAAAAACTACAGGAAATGAAATAGAATAAGTAACCACTCATGTCAAAGTCTACATATTATAATAATACTAATAAATAATTATGATAAAAATTAAAAAAAAAAAAAACTCGCCTTCGTCGTGATTTGAACTCGCGATATCAGGGTTGAAATCCTACGACGATACCATTGCGCTAAATTTTCTCTTCTTACTTCATGCCGCAAAACCTGTTATATATGTAAACTCTACGTGTTAACCTGAACAATTAATTTTTACGGATATTCTAATTAGAAAAGCATTTCGCATCAGTATTTTGGTAATCAGGTGTTTGGCAGTCGGTACTATCGATTCCGTTAGCAATATTTATCAATGGAAAATAATGAGAATAACCTATTTGAAGTTTAATTAATTTGACAGTTTTCGTGGGAGGTGCTTGTCTCGTGAGTTCGATCTCACATCTGCGGATAAAATGAGAAAGAAATTGAGACGGATGCGACTCGTGATTTTCAAAGAGGAAATAGATGTAGAAGGAGTCGACGTACGGTCTCGAAAAAAAAATCTCAAAGGATTAAAGAAAGGACTGAACTTTCGCGTGAGGCCTTCTCGAAGCCGTAAAAATTAGAAAAAGGTCTCGGGGGTCCCGCGAAAATACCCCTACGCATTGGAGAAAGGCCGGGGGCGACCTCCGGTGGTCCGCGGAGATCGTTCCGAGATCGCCCCTCGGAGGAGATAGCTTTGAAACTTTGTCGATTCGACGACGGAATTTAGAGCGAGACAGAATCGACGCGTTTTAATATATATGGATGGAATATTATCTCAAACATATCTCAAATATATTCCCCTTAGTAACTTAAACAACTTACCGTCATGATGCTTTTCCAATAATCCTCCTTTTCCAATGCTAGCCTGATTATATTCATCTTATCTATTCCTATGTGAATCCATTCCCTCATATGTCTTCTCTCTTCTTCCCATCTCCTGCACTCGAAGATGGTGTGGTCAGGGATATCCACCTCTTCGCAGTATATACATTTGTCTTCCGCTGTTTTACCTATTTTTTTTGTATATGTTGTAAAAATTCCATGCCCTGTCAGGAATTGTACCACATGATAATTTGTTTCACCATGTCTCCGGTTCATCCACGGCTCTATTTCATGTATCAGTTGTCTTGTCCATCTCCCTTTGCTTGTTTGTTCCCACTCCTCTTGCCACTTCTGTATCGTTTGTCTTCTTTCCCTCTTTTTTGCCTGCGCGTTATTTCCTTCGCTTTTTTCCACCCTTTTTCGTTCTTGTATTATCAAATTTATCGGGATTAAACCCGCTATTACCAGGACTGCCTGCGTCGATGTTGTTCTACTCGTATATGCTATAACAGACTGAGCTATTGCCGCGACGATATGGGTATATTGCGGCGGTATAGTCTAACAAAATGGGTATATTGCGGCGCGAGTTCGAATCTCGCCAGGGGAGAAATGGCACCTCTCCCAGGGAATGGTTGTGTGTCTGCGTTTTTTTCATGTGTACCCTCCCTCTACACAAGCCTTAGGCTTTCAGTAGGGAGGTTGTCCATTTCTGTGATGTGTTTTAAGTTTTTTTTTATGCGCTTATTGTTCTGAGTGCTATCTTCCTCTGTACCCCAAGACCATGTTCTTGTATTTCTTCAGGTTCACCGTATCTGCCCACACCGGAGCGGCATACAAGACTACCGAATTCACCACCGATGCCAGTGCTCTCCTCTTGGATGCTTTTGGACCTTCTATATTTGGCATCAATCTTGATAGTGCTGCAACTGCCTTTTCCGCCTTTTATACTGTTTCCCTCATATGCTGTCCAAAACTGAGACTCTTATGTAGGGTCACCCCCCAGGTATCTGACACTATTTCTGGTTTTAATTATTGTTTCTCCGATCTTAAATTCAACATTCTTTGGCCACATCATCCCACATAGAATGACAGCTTCCGTTTTCTGTGGTGCCAGTTCTAAGCCTTTTTCTCTCATCCATTTTTTTATTTTTCGCAACACATTATTTGTTTTGTTTATTAATCCTGCCTCCTTTCCATCACAAACTACTACTGCTAAATCATCTGCAAAAGTAATTACTTCCGTTTCCTCTGGTATTACTAGTTCCAAAACTCCGTTGTACATAATGGCACACCTGCACTTACTTCCATCTCCTGGTCTTTGCTCACCATTATGCTTCATTGTGATAGGTAACTTCCTATTATTTTCATCAGGTTCTTATCTATTTGTCTCTTCTAATTCCTCTATTATTATTCTCCAAGGTGCGGTATTAAAAGCGTTCTTTACGTCTAAAAGGACCAACCAATGCACACCACTTCCGGTATCTCAGTCTGTTTGGCCTTTTGGCTGCATCCATCACTCTCTGTATGGCTCCCATAGTTGATTTCCCCTGCCTGTAGCCATATTGGTTTTTATTCATACCCCCTTTTGCTTCCAGTTCTTTTCTCAATCTTTGTAAGATAACTTGTTCGTAGAGCTTTCCCAAAGTGCTTAATAGACAAATCGATCTAAAGGTAGAAGGATCTTTTAAGTCCTTTCCAGCTTTGTTTAGCAGTACTAAATTGGCTTTCTTCCAGATTTTTGGGAATTGCCGTTTCTTTATTTGTTCGTCCAGCACCCGTTCTATATATTCCGGGTTTTCTTTAACCAATGCCCTTATCGCCTCGGGGGGTATTTGGTCGGATCCGGGAGCCTTCCTTTCTTTTAATTTGGCAGCCACTTCCTCAATCTCTTTTGCCGTTGTTAACTCGGGATTTGTTATTGTTACAATTTCCCACTTCCTAATTTCCTATGCTGGAAATAAAAATCTCGCGATTTCAGTCCGTCTAATTCGATTTTTGGTCCTTCTATCTTCATGACCTTCGTCACTATTTTGAATTCCTCCCCCCATATATCATTGTCTAGCTGGGTACATAGATCTTTCCATCTTCTATCCTTTTCTTCAAGAATCATATTGCCTAATTCCTTCTTTGATGTTCTGTATGACTCGCCTTTCTTCTTTACTTCCCTGTCCTCCGGATCCCTCCGTCTTCTTAACCTTGTTACTTCCCTTCTTATTCTCAGGGTATTTTTCCTCTTCTCTTCAATCTCTGTGGTCCACCAATATGGTGCCTTTTTATTTCTATCCATTTTCATTAATGATGTGGCTTCTCTACATATCTCCCTTATTTTTGAGGTACATGGCATGGCATTTTTCTGGTGGTGTTATATAATTTGTTAGATGTGTCTCTTCCCTTCTTAATATCTGGACCAATTTGTCTTTGTCTAGGTTTCCCCTTTCCCATACTGCCCTATGTTCTTCCTTTACGCTCAATTTAATTGTGAAACTTATTGTAGGCTTGTTGTGTAGGCTTAGGCTTTCTTCCTCCAACACCCTCCAGTTATTTATCCTTCCTGCTATGTTTTCCGCCACCACCGTGATATCTATAAAGGACCTGCTCTCATTTCTCTCGAAGGTGGGTTTATCTCCTGCATTGCATACTATCACGTTAAAACTTGCCAACCATTCTGCGAAAGGCAGAATCTCTCCTCTATGGGGCTATCCTCTCTCAATCTCTACAGGAGAGCCCCATAGAGGTGACTTGGCGTTGAAGTCACCTCCTATTACTATCTTCTTTTCCCAATCTCTTCGCCTAAATTCTCCAAGAAGCTTTCATATACCCTCACTTCCACATTTCGTAATATGTAGCAACTATACTCTACCATGCATTTTCACCCACACAAAGCCGTTTCCTCTTCCTGTTGCTGTTATTTTAGTATTTCTGCAGGCTATGATCCCTGCGTCTCCCCTATTGTCCATATACCAGTTTCTTCCCTTTTTTATACTCCTATTTGGCTCGCTGACTAGTATAAGGTCTGTATTCATTCTTGCTGCTGTCTCGAAGTGCAGATCATGAGCCACCCTTCTTCTGTCCACATTTATTTGTAGCACATTTACTACCATTGGGCTTTTTGGGCCCATTTTTTTCCTCTTCCTTTCCCTTGCCGCTCCCAAGAGTTTCCTGAAACTTGGACACCTTGTTGACTCGTTTCTGTGCCCCTCTACCTTACAGTTTTGCTAGTATTCTTTATTTTCTTTAGCGCACTCCTTTGCCATGTGACCCTATTTTCCACACCTAAGGCACAACTTCTCTCTATCAGGCCCCACACAGTTAATTCTCGTATGACTTATTTCATGACATCTATAGCATCGACTTAACTCTATTCTCTCCCTAACTCTGCACCTAACCCAACCAATTTTTACCCTACCGTTCTTTAGTAGCCTTTGTGCTGTTTCCTCATTTACTTCTACGGTAGCATTTTGGCCCGCTCCATAGGCTGCCCTCATCGAGATTACTTTTGCCTCTGCATCTTTCTCCTGTTCTTTTATCGCTGCTATAACCTCTTCTTCTGTAGTGACCCCATCGATATCCATAATATGAAGTATCCTGTTCTTTGTCTTTTTTCCCGTCCTCAACTGCACCTCCTTTTTCACAACCTTCTGTAGAATGTCTCTTGTTTTTTCCAGTTCCCTTTCTCCTCCCCCTCCAACCAAGAGTAAATCTCCTTTCATGGTCCTTTTTATGTTTTTCACTTCAAGTGTTTCACCCGCTGTTTCCACACCCGTCTTTACTTCCTTCAGGAAGTCTGCGTAGGATTGGTCTCCTGATTTAATGATGACCGCGCCATCCTTTACTCTTTCCTTCCTTCCTGATGCCAAGTTTGTCATTGATGTCATATCCCGTTTTAGCTAAGGTTATATTTATGCCCGCACCGCAAAATACATATTCTAGGACTTTCCTTGCATACTCTATTTTTAGGCCCATTGGGGCTATGACTATAGCATCTATCCTATTTAGCCCTGCTAAGTAGGAGGGAAATGAGAGGGCAAATGGAGCGGAGTCGAATGCGTATGCATATGCTATGCTATGCTATACCATGTATAGTAAAGTATGACTAATAGACCATCTGGCGGTGAATGAACACTTGGCGTCTAGACAGCATCCGGTTTCATAGTATGATGCAATATTTAAAAATATCTGACGACGGTATTTTGAAAAAGCTGACGGCGATAAAAATTGTGGGAATAGCTGTTACATGTAGTTCTCACAATCTGCAAATAAAACACCTGGCGTCTAGACAGCGTCCGGTTTGAGAGTATTATGCAATATTTAAAAATATCTGACGACGGTATTTTGAAAAAGCTGACGGCGATAAAAATGTGGGAATAGCCGTTAGAAGTAGTTCTCAGGAGTTGAAACACAAGAGGTTAACGAACACTGCAGACAGGTCTAAACTTGTTTGAATGATCTTGAATGCTTGGTATATTATAGATTTATATGATTATTGATTTATTGATTTTATTGATTATTGATTATCGATTATTGGTTATTGATTTTATTGATTTTATTGATTTTTATTGATTATTGATTATCGATTATTGGTTATTGATTTTATTGATTTTTATTGATGATCGATTATTGGTATTGATTATTGATTAGCGATTATTGGTTATTGATTTTATTGATTATCGATTATTGGTTATTGATTTTATTGATTATTGATTATCGATTATTGGTTATTGATTTTATTGATTATTGAGTTTATTGATTATTGATTTTATTGATTATCGATCATTGATTTTTTTTTATTTTTTTGATTATCGATTATTAGTTATTGGTTTATTTATTATTAATGGATACATTATAAGGTACAGAGCATGTAAAACATACAACACATTGAAATCAAGACTAATATATTTCAAATATTTTATTTTACTCAACCGCGTCAGCAACATTTATTATTAAGAGATATGAATGATATGCTTCTGTTTTAAATACTTAATCCAATAAGAAGTAATATACATAGTAATAATATACCATTCTCCACACAAGTCATCTACAATCAAATACATCAAAAATATGAACAGTACTAATATGCAGCCCTTCCTCACACAACTCTTGGGTATGATGTAATATCTAAATATAAAATATGAATATCTGGTTTCAATAACTTGTCGAGACAAGTTGGTGTGACTCATTGAACACCTGGTGTCTAGACAGTATCCGGTTTCAGAATATGATGCAATATCTAAAATAGCTGACTTGTCGAGACAAGTTGGTGTGACTCATTCAACACCTGGTGTCTAGACAGTATCCGGTTTCAGAATATGATGCAATATCTAAAAATAGCTGACTTGTCGAGACAAGTCGGTATGACTCATCGAATACCTGGCGCCTAGACAGTATCCGGTTTCAGAGTATGATGCAATATCTAAAAATATGAGTTCGGCTGAAGTCGGCTAACATCGGAAAAAGCAGCCATTTGATTGGTTCAAATCCAGATTAGCCCCGCCCCTCTCATATACTATAAAAGTGAAGGAGATGCTTTGTACGTAGTCTTGTCAGTTACAATGAAGTGTGAACATTGCGGAAAAGATTTCTCTTACAAACGAAGCCTAGTGCTACATATTCGTGACTACTGTCCCGTTCTTCATAAAAAAAGAAAATGAGTGATAATGTGCCTTCTACATCTACAATAAAGAAACAAAAGTATGATGTACCATCTTCCAGTAATATTAATAAAACGATTCCTGCGGTCTGTGAACATTGTGGAAAAGATTTTTCTTGCAAATACAATCTAGTGCGACATATTCGCGACTACTGTCCTATCTTACATAGCGATAGAAAAAGAAAAAGTGATAATGTGCCTTCTACATCTGCACCAAAGAAACAAAAGTATGATGTACCATCTTCCAGCGATGTTAATACAACAAACTCAATACTCTGTGAACGTTGTGGAAAAATATTTTCAAAGCCGTCCAACCTCCGAAAACATAATCAAAACTCCTACTGTGCCGGAAATAATGTGGTTGATAGAAAGAAAATTGACCAACCAATTCAACAAAGTGTGGGAGATGGTGTTGAAAAACTTTCTAGTGGGTTTAAGAATAGGATCGCTAGTTACCGTTTTACTAGTCCTAGAACACATATCGATTACAATAATTTCTTTGAAGAAGTAAAACAGAAAGTGTGTGATAGAATCAATGAATATTTGCAAAACTATCGTGCTCTCAAAGTTAATTTCGAAGTGTTCGGTTTTTATGTTATACCCGAAAAGGAGATGTCTGATATCAAGTCATTTAATACTAAGAACAAGGTAATTACCCCATCTTCAGATCTTCAGCAGATTTTCGAAGATTTTATGAAAGAGATGACTTCACAAGCCTCCTCATTTGAGGACCGGGACTCAGGATGGGCTTTAAAACAAATAATGTTTCTGGATGTGAACATAAATAAATTTACCCCACTATCAGCCTCTTCATATATTAAGCTTCCCAAATCCATTGAATGGAAGCAAGCCGTCTTAAATATTAGAAATAATGATAGAGCTTGCTTTGCTTGGTCCATTATTGCAGCCATATACCGTGCACAAGGGAATCCTCAGAGTACCAGTTCATACCCCCACTACAACACACTGCTGAACTTTAACGGTTTGAAATTCCCTATTAGCCTGAAGAATATACCTAAATTCGAAAAACTGAATAACATCTCTGTGAACGTGTTTGGTATAGAATCAGAATTTAAAGATGGAAAAATGGTGACAGAGGTGGTAGGACCCTTACATTTCACTTCAAACAGACAAGGTACACATGTTAATTTGTTGCTAGTATCAGACAACGCGGGTAACAACCACTATTGCCTCATAACCGATATGTCTAGATTAGTTTCAAATCAAAAATCTAAACATAATGCTAGAATACATATTTGTGATGGATGCCTACAATCATTCAAAAAAATTGAACAGCTAAAACAACATGAGAAAAATGACTGCAACCATATATGTACAAAAATACCTACCACCCAGTTGAAGATTAATAAATATGGTGAAAGTATACCTGAAAATATCCTTAAGTTTGTGAATTTTGAAAGACAATTATCGGTTCCATTCGTAATCTATGCAGATTTCGAGAGTTTACTAAAACCAATTCATCATAATAAACCTAGTGATGATAAATCATTTACTGTGAAAACCTGCGAACACGAACCATACTCTTTCGTATTCTACGTAAAGTGTAATTTTGATGACAAGTTCTCGAAATTCGTCACATATCGAGGCCCAAATGCTGCAAAAATATTTATTGATAAATTGGACAAAATATCTTTGGACTTGTATAACAACCACCTCAAAAATATTAGAGACATGCTGCCGCTTTCTGATCAAGAAAAAAATCTCTTACAGAAATGCTACTCACTGTCATATCTGCACAAAGGCTTTCAAGACCGAAGATGTAAAGGTTCGTGATCACTGCCACTTAACAGGACATTTTCGCGGTGCTGCCCACTTTGTATGTAATTTAAACTACAAAGTGCCAAAGTTCATACCAGTTTTCTTCCACTGCCTCAGTAATTATGATGGACACCTCTTTCTGTCGAAGCTAACATCTAAAAAGGAAAGTGTTTCTGTGATAGCGCAAACCAAGGAGAAATACATCTCATTCTCCAAATCAATTCTGGTTGAAAAATCTTCAAATCCAAAAGTACCAGACACATATTTGAAGCTAAAGTTTGTTGACTCGTTTCGCTTTTTAGCCAAGTCCCTCGATAAACTGAGTAAAAACTTAGAACATCACCAGTGTATCGAAACAAGAAAGTGCTTTCCAGGTGACGAAGAGTTTAAGTTAATTAGACGAAAAGGTGTTTTCCCCTATAGCTATGTGGGCTCATTTGAAAAGCCGGAAGAGAAACAACTACCACAAAAAGAAAAATTTTACAATGATTTAACCCTGGAATCCATTTCTGATGAAGACTATGAACGGGCCAATAAAGTGTGGAATACCTTCAACTGTAAAACTTTGGGAGAGTACGCTGATGTATATTTAAAATCAGATGTGTTGTTGTTGTTAGCTGATGTGTTTGAAAACTTTAGAAAAGTGTGTTTGGAGCAATACAAATTAGACCCCGCCCATTATTTGACAGCTCCGTCGCTAAGCTGGGACGCGATGCTACGTTACACAAACATCGAGCTTGAACTTTTAACTGATGTCGATTCTTTACATTTCTTTCGCAAAGGAATTAGAGGAGGTGTGGCTCAATGTAGTAAAAGAAAGTCCATAGCTAATAATAAATTTTTGTCAACTTATAATCCTACTAAGCCAACTTCACATATCATGTACCTGGATACAATAAACTTGTATGGTGCAGCGATGAAAGAATGTCTTCCCACTGGAGATTTCAGGTGTCTCGAAAAAGGAGAAATTGACGCCTTTGACTGCTCTAACATCGACAACAACTCACCTAAAGGATATATCTTGCAGGTAGATTTGGAATACGTAACAAGTCTGCATAACGACCACAACGATTTACCATTCTGTCCAGAAAGTATGATACCACCAGATTCTAAATACCCCAAATTAATTCCGAATTTACATAATAAGAACCGCTATATAATTCACTATAGAAATTTAAAACAGTGTTTGAAATATGGACTAAAACTAACGAAAATCCACAAAATATTAGAATTTTCACAATCAACGTGGCTGGGGTCATATATCGACTTAAACACAAATCTCCGAAACTCTGCTAGGAACGAATTTGAGAAGGATTTGTTCAAGCTAATGGTAAATTCAATTTTTGGTAAAACAATGGGAAACGTTGACAAAAGACAAAATATTAAATTGTGTTCGTGTTGGGAGAATGGAAAAGGTAAATTAGGAGCAAGAGCCTTAATAAGTCAGCCACATTTTAAATCCTGTTCAATATTTGATGAGAATTTAGTAGCAATTCATTTGGATAAGACAAAAGTGGTATATGACAAACCGCTGTACGTTGGGTTTTCAATTTTGGATATTTCCAAGACCATCATCTACGAATTCCTTTATGGCTACATAAAACCTATGTACGGTGATAAAGCAACTGTTTTATACTCCGACTCTGACTCCCTAGTTTTGGAGCTTTTCACCGAAAACCCGTATGAGGACATCAAGGAGAATCTTCAGTATTTCGATACTTCAAATTATAAACCAGATAACATCCACAATATGCCTAAAACAAAATCAGTCGTACGAAAGATGAAAGATGAGTACGCTGGACGATCCATCGAAAGTTTTTATGGAACAGGTGCCAAGGCGTATTGTGTAAAAGCAGGTGATGTCATGAAAAAAGCAAAAGGAGTATCAACAAGTGTTGTTAAACATCAAATAGACTTCTCCGATTATGTTCAAATCGTAGAAAATGGTGGCATAATCTTCCGAAAAATGCATATATTTACATCAACTTTGCACACCATCCACACTGAACTAAAGAATAAAGTAGCTTTGTCATCAGCTGACGATAAGAGGTATGTTATACCAGGTGATGTAAATACGTTAGCCTGGGGACATCATCGCCTTTCTCCACCAGATGAGGAACGTAACATCAATTTGGAAAGGTTGCTACAAGTAGCTGAAGAGATGATTGGAGGAGAGGAGGGGCCACAACTAGATGTTAATTTATCAGATTTTGATATATCAGATTTTAATTCATCAGAGTTTGATGTATGAGACTTTGATTTAAACTTATTTAATATGTAATGTTAATATGTAATTTAATATGTATTCCATAAATCATTCGATACGAGTCTGCTCGTTATCCAATTATGTAAATAAACTATTAGTATGTACATGTAAGTTTTATTATTTCATTTATATTGTAATTTATCAGATTTTGATATGTAATTGTGTTAATAAATTGATATGACTTTGCTTATTTTCTAATTATGTAAATAAACTATTAGTATGTACATATATTTTATTATTTTGTCATATTTGGGAATATTTATTCCCACATGTGTTCACAAGTTTAATAGTTAATAAAACTACCATTATATATAAATATTTGTTTTATTATTCCATTATAAAATACAATACTTAATATGAAACATATCGGCTACATTTTTGTAGCCCCCATGCACATACATGGCAAGTTGCTTGTGAACTCGGAGGACCATCTATATGTGATTGCCATTCTGGTCGGTTGTAATGCACGAAACAGGGTAGTTGAATTTGAAGCTCAAATTTTTGGGTATATTCTCGTGGAAGCTTAGACCATGCATGAAGTAGTTCCATAGCAGTTACATTTGAAATTAGATATTCCAGAGGAAAGTGTGACAGCTCTTTTTTAGTGAAGTTGTACAAGCTTTCATTGTTTTTGTGTCTATTTATCAGCTCGGTTGATAGACATTTCGAACAACACAGTTGTTGAGACATGATGCTTGAAGACTCGTAATAATCACTTTAAGCACTAACAGGGAGGAGCACACTGCTATATACCAAATCATGAAATACTCTGCAGGATATTCCACTCCACAGTCGATATTTGTAGGGTGTGTATAGGTGGGGGGTCTACTGTAGATGTCCAGCCAATCAGAGTCTTCCATTATATTATCTTTTTTCCTTAAACGTAGTGTGTACTCGGTACAGTTGGTGGGTATTGAATAACTCAAAGTGGTAACGTATTTGCTTACATATATCTCCATCCTCCTCCATTTAGAGGGCCAGCTTTCATTTCTCGTCCCATTACTGTCAAAGCATACAAAAACCTCCTTTGTAGTACAAGGATACTGCACAAAAAGTACGTTCTGAGAAATGGCTTGTAGCACTATAAGCTGTGAAGCGTTCATTGTTGTATCTACCTAACAACTAAGATTATCATAGATTATATCTGTGTTTATATGTGTCGGTACAGGTTACACCGGTACCGGTCACACTGTTACTTATAGGTAGCGGTACCGGTCACAGACCGATACCGGATATACCGGTACCGGTCACACAGGTACTTGGTTGCATTTAATTGCATTCAAGTGCCACCAAGTCCATAACCACTCTAATTTTTATAAAGAATTCGTACCCCCACCCCACAGATGATTTGATTTTAATAAATAAAACATAGAATATATTTAATTTGGTTTTTATTTCATCATAAAGCTAGGACATTATAAAATGTTCATACAGATAATACACATTAGATAAGGCACACATACATATATTCTTTGAATGATATAAACATTTAGGTGCAGAATGCTTCAAGCGGGGTTGTTCTTCAAATTCTATAATTGGTTTCGACGAAAAACGTCGAAGATATTCAGCTTTCTCTCTTCCTTTAATATAAATCTGTTCTGTCTTTGAAGTCAAATCCTAGATAATATTGTTAAATTTATGTAGCTGTGTAAAACCCTCTTCCCATTGAATGCAGTGATGATGTTTAGTTACCCAATTAGCTTCTTTTTGAAATTCTGATGGAAGCGCATCAAATGAAAAAGGTGGTTTGAAAATATAATGACATATGTGTTCACCATCAAATCCTGCCAACTCTTTAACTATGAATTTATTTTTTTCCACCTTGAAGCCTTGTACATCTAAGATTAATGGCATATTTTCAAATTTGTTAGTTTCTTCAGTACAACACTTTTCAAACTATACAATTCTATTGCTTTTCTTAATTGTTTCAATTTTTTCCTGTGTTCTTGCAGGGTCTTTCTATACTCAGATATCATTATCAACTGAATTTATTATTTATGTTACTGTGTTTAAGTATGCTAGACCTGTCTAACAATTTTTGTCATTGGATTATATCGAAATACACGATCATGCAAAATTAGACAATAAGCTGTTGTTTCATTCGGGACATTCTCAATCATATCCATCTCGATTCTAAGTACGACGGAACCCGACTGCATACTTTCCTTTTGTCGAGAACAGTCGATGTGAGCAATGGGTGATATGGATTTAAATTCTTTGGGTGTAAATACTGGTTCATTACCTGCCTCATAGTAGGAGGAGCGAAAATTAGAAAACATTTCATATAGTGTAGCGTATTTATCATCTTTGAAGTCGAGGAATAGATCATTGTAAGGATATCTTTCAGAATTTAAAAATACTCTTATATTTGTCAGATTGCAATTATCAAATTTGCTCATATTAGAAGTGATTTTACTTTTCTTATCAGTTTGAAGAGCGACAATCACATGTCTTGGTGTTTCCAGCTTAGTGGTAGTCTTCACAGGTCATGTCTGTCTTGTAGTTTGAGGAAGTGAAGAGTATTCTACAAGTTCCCAGCTTCTAAACGGGAGAGTTATTTCAACATTTTTATCTAAAATTTTGGTTAATGCTAATTGCTGTGGTATTGCAACAGAAACATGTGGTACCCTCCAATAAAGTTTATTGATATTAATTTTCGGTTTTTCTGTATCATCGACAGCAGTTACCGCTTCAAGGTCATTACTGCTTTGAATTAGGACAAGTTCTTGACGCATTCCCAAAATGATACGTTTGTAGTCTTCCAAGAAGCCCATTAAAAATTTTAGTGGGATGCATACGTTAAATTTATTACTATCAGGTAATGTACTATCTTTAGGAAACCACCCAGCGTTTTGAAGTTTGATGCTTTCACTTTCATTGAAAGACAAATACCCTTTAAGAGTAGATGTTAATCCTACATTTCTAACGGAATCAATGATAATACCATTCATCTCATAACGAATTTCTCTAAATAGAAAGGCAAATGCATTATTTATTAGTTTTAATTTAGTAGCTGGTGTTCCATCGTCCTTAGTTAAAGCCCCTCTAGGTATAGTATACTATTGCATGGTAGAGTATATGTGTCCAACTCTTGGATGGGAATCCTAATTTCATCATTATAATCAAATTTAGAAGTCACGAAAGGTTGATAATTATGGGATTCCAAGTCGACAATAGAGTTGTCTACAATAGGTTGCTGTAGAAAATTTAAAATATCCTTTATATGAGTACTTCTAAACCAAGAGATTGAAGAAAGAGCTTATTTTGACGTGTTACTCTACTAACGTTCTTCTTGGAACTAACAATGAGCTTGTTTTTAGAACGCCTTTTATAATTGTTTTTAACTACAACATAGGGGACTTGACACACTATATTGTAACGAATCACCATTTTAAAGCTTCTTCAGATGGAGTCTAACTGTGACGACTTCCTTACGGAAATTGACGATATTTCCGTCCTGGTCAAGTATTTTAATGGTCAAGTTGTTGATTGTCTTGACAGTCACAGGGAAATAGAGTATATTCAGAGGTGATTCCACTATTTTATAGCCTGGGCCCACTGTTGGGAAGAATTGATGGATTATATGCACCGGTTGGCCATTGGAATATGACCCCGCCGCTATGTTGCAATCTATGCATAAAGCATTAATCTTAATTATCTGTACAGGAAAATCCGACTCGTTTAATTGATGAGCCCTAATAATTCGTTTTTTAAATCCTAAGAGATGTCCTATTGAGTTATCTGATATAAAATCTATGTCTACATTTGTTTCGATATTAACAGTAGAAGTGTTGCGATTAGGTTTAATATCGATGAGAACGTCTGGAAATTCAACATTCTTCTGTAGATAACTATTAAGATCATCAATTTCATATGCTCCTACAGGAATAGTTATTGTCATATTACCATAAGTAAAAGTGTTGTTTCTCTCATCTATATTCGGTATAATATTAAAACTTTCAAAGTTAACCAAACCAATAACATATTCGGAGTTATCATCTAAATTTATGGGTGGACTTTATTGAATTGTGCACTTAAAACAGAACTATTTCCGGAAAGTGAAAAAGTAAAAGACATGTTACTCAGTTAACATCTATATTTGTAATAACAATATTTCCTTTAATCAAATACATTATATAAAAACTTTAAACAGAGATGACCACAATTATTTGAATTATCTCGTTGAAATTTATCATGATTATATTTAATTCTATTCAAGCTACCATCACTCTGAAAATATTTTATTAATACACTTGGAGATCTTAAGTTTCCATAACTATCAAAGTATATTATAACATTATTTTCTTTTGCGTACACCGTCCAATGAGTACCTGGTCCAGTTGAAATGTCCAAATTGATGACTCCACACTCATTTCTGTTTATTTTTAGTGGGAGCTTGTCTTTCATAAATACTCCTCGAAAATATGGTATACGCAACTTTTTAGCGAATCTTGTCAAGTCTAGATTAGTTAATGCGCGGCGAGGTAGCTTTATTGGTAGTTTTTTTTATAGGGTTGTAAATATAACCCCATTCCTTTTTTGTAAGGTTGCAGATATAACCCTTTTCCAACAACAGCTTGCTCCATTGCCAAGTTATGTCTTTTATCTTCTTCAAGTTTTTCTTTGGCAGCTTTCGCATCATTGACAGCTTTTGCAAGCCCAGCCGCTCCCCCTCCAATACTCCCCAAAGCAGCAAACAGGGGTATGAGTGGAAGAAAACCGCCAGTCTTAGGGATTGGAATAATTCTTTGTCTTGGTGCAGATAGTTTCTTGGTTCCTATTGAAGACAGAGCTTGCTTTGCCATTGTAATCAAGCTATTGGATGGTCTGCTTCGTATACCACGTCGGGCCCTCCGAACAGCTTCATTAAAAGTTATAGTGCTCTTGCGCAGAGTACCTCCACTTTTACGTTTGGACGCTGTTTTTTTTATTTCCATTCCTAGTTTGGTTTTCGCTTTCATCGCGCCGACCACACCTAAGGCAGCAATTTTTTCTCTTATAGAAGAGTCGGATGCTTTAAAACGTTGATAAGCTTTTTCAGCTAGTTCCTTATCTGCTTCATACCTATGTTCTCTATCATTATATTGACTGTACTTAAGATCGTGATTTAAACATAAGGTATCTAATGGATTAATACCACGATCACCTCTAGCAAGCCTCTTAGTAAGTTTGGTACCTGGACCACAGTAGTTGTACCCAGGAATATGTAGTTCAAAAGGTAGTTTGTTTATAAGCGTATTAACAAACCCAGAACCTTTCTTTGCTCGTTTTCGACGCTGATTAATCAAAGTTGGGCTCTGTACCAGCATTATATATTACTGAACTGAAGTAATTTCCGGTGTACACCCTTATATATAGTTTACAGACTGTGTGTTGTATCCAGTACTTCAGACGTACCCTAACAATGAAGATCGAGCAACAGAAAATTTTACTGCCAGTAGTAAATCATTTTGAAATTTCTCCTGATATTACTTATAAAAAACATGGACCTCTCTTTGGAGGTTCTTCCAAGCGAGGATTACTGATTAGTCCTTCGGGGTATGGTAAAACTAATGTCATGATGAGTTTAATAGAACATAGAAACGGACTGAGATTTGAGAATATTTATCAGTACTCGAAAACATTGAATCAGCCTAAATATGGGCATTTGAGATTGTTACTAGGATCAATAAAAGAGATCGGTTACCACGAATATGAGGATAGTTCTGAAATAGTTCCTCCTAATAATATAAAACCAAACTCGTTATAATTTTTGACGATGTTGTATGCTGTAATCAGAGTGTAATGAGAGACTATTTTTGCTTTGGTCGTCACGGTGATACGGATTGTTTTTATTTAACACAAACCTATTCTAAAGTACCCAAGCAACTCCTGCGAGACAACGTTAATTTGCTAGTTCTTTTTAAACAAAATGCTAGAAATTTAAAGCATATCTATGATGAACATGTTAATGTTGATATGCCACTTCAACAGTTCAAAGATATTTGTGGTGAATGTTGGAAAGATAAATATGGCTTCCTTGTTATTGATAAGGACTGTCCACTGAAATCTGGACGGTATAGAAAAGGGTTTGATACATATATTTTACCATAAAACATGAAAAATGCTGACCGCTAGACTGCTCGGTCGACCTGGCATATAAATATATATGCACTCATCAATATTCATCATTACCTAACATAATAGCGATGGATAAGGAGCTGGCTAAACAGTTGGTTAAAACTCGAAAATCTGTTAGAGAAAAATATAGGAGCTTGAAGTCGGATATAGCTCAATCACAGTCACAATTAGAAAAAGACTATAAACCTATTACAGGACCGCTAAAAAAACTGCTTTCCTCGATAAAACCAGATGTTTCCATTAAGCAAGAGCCGATGCAAGTTAAATTTGAAACTCCAACATGGACACCAAATAGATCAAAAGTCGATGTATATAATAAATATCTTCCTTCATTACCCATGACCATGCCGAGTTTTCTTGAAGATACCTATCAGAATATGCCCACAGTGGATGATTCAGAAGACCAAAATAGTAGCGACTTAATTGATCAACAAGTTGAGAAAAGCCATCAATATCTCCAAGACCTCTCTGATACATCGGCTTATCAGGAATATTTAGATGGATATGATTCTCTGCCACGACAATATATAGATATATCGGTACGAGGTGATGAGAAAGATAACGATCGACAATATGGTCTTCAACATGATACCACAACCGAAAAATTTTTAATTGGAAATTCAAACGTAGAAATTGTTGGAAAGGATATACAAATGAATGGTGTAAAGTATTCTGGAACACCGGGTCTATACGAATTGTTGTTTAAAAAGCAGCCAATAGGGTACAAGCAAACCGATCTAGAAAATTATATGGATATGAAGAGATCTAATGCCTACCTTAGAAACTTTCATTCTAATGAGCAAATTCAAGGTTCATCGAGTGACAAATATAGATTAATTATTAGACCATACCTGATTGACAAGAAAATATTGAAGAAATCTACTATCAGCTCACTTCCACAATCATTCTCCAAACCTCCACCACCAAATAGACCCTTGCGTAGAACACAATCTTTAAAATATTCTAAGATGGGTGGCTTACTAAATTTAACTAATAAAAAGATTGATTATGTTTATTATAACGACCCTAATGAATTAATAGATAGATTGCGACTATTAATGGCATCACAGTCTGCCGGGAACAATGGTCACCAGAATGAAATTGTTTCTATTATCGAAGAACTAAGACAGGCGAAAATTATTAAATAAGCAGTAATATACATCTAATACACAGTTTGTTTCTATACTTTGTACAGTAACCATGCCTATAGACAAGTTTGGTAGGCACATGTCTCGAACAAGACATATTTCTTCTTTAAGTATTTCACATGCTCCAACGTTAGCAAGTTCTTCAGCATCGGCACCTTTTTACATTTGTGAACCATCCTCTCATCACTCTAAATGTATAATAACTATACGCGGAATTGTAGATACGACTGTAAGTTCTCTACGTTATTTATTGGAAGATTCGACTACCCAATATACTTTTCCAGTAAGTGGAAAAATAGAAAGTATAAATATCATACCAAAAGATGTGCCTATATCTGTTAATTCAGCTCTTATCTTAATTGATGCATATGAATTAATTGGGCTATATGTAAATAGTGGAGATACCTTTACTTCATTGTAAGCACTACATCCGCCAGTCGTCCATTATATGTACAATTCGTTCTACAGTGTCCTATAGCTAAAAATTAGAACACCCATTCAATAGATTATAAATGTTTGTAGTTATAAGTAGTATATCAATGTTCATATATTAGTAGTGTTAGAGATGAGTAAAGTTAAAGAAGAAATAGTTAATGAGCTTCATAAACCGGCTAGGAAAAAATTTAGAAGACGGCATGTAATCATTAAAGGTCTAAATGACACAATTCAGGCTGATTTGGTCGAAATGATTCCTTATGCCAAGCTTAACAGGGGGTATCGATATATTCTGATTGTAATAAATGTATTTAGTAAATACGTATGGGCTGAACCTGTTAAAAGAAAGACCGCTAAAGATGTGACCACTAATATGACTAAAATTTTGTCACAGATGAAAATTAAACCTCGTAACTGCCACACTGATTTTGGTAAAGAATTTTACAATAAAGAGTTTAAACAGTTGATGACCGAGTTCAACATTAATCATTATAGTACTTATTCAAATTTAAAAGCTAGTATTGTAGAAATATCAAACCGTACACTGAAAAATATGATGTGGAAGCACTTTAGTCTTCAAGGAACTTACAAATGGATAAATATATTGCAAGATATTGTGAATCGATATAACAATACTAAGCACAGAACTATTGGATTGAAGCCTAACCAAGTAAATAGTAAAAATGCTCGAAAATTATTGCAGACAGCTTACAGTCATATAAAAACTGTTGATCCAAAACGAGCAAAGTTTAAAGTCGGTGATTATATAAGGATTAGTAAATACAGGGAACCATTCAAGAAGGGCTATACTACAAATTGGTCGAATGAGGTATTTAGAATAAAAAAAATTAAAATGACTAATCCGACTACTTACCTGTTAAAAGATCAAAATTATGATGAAATTAAAGGAGCATTTTATACCGAAGAACTGCAGAAAGCTAAGTACAAAGATATATATTTGGTGGAAAAGGTATTGAGAAGGAAAGGGGATAAGGTTCAAGTTAAATGGCTCGGTCTCGATAAATCTCATAATTCATGGATTAGTAAAAATAATATAATGTAACGTAATAATGTAATGTACATGTTTTTTTTTCCAATAAAACACTTAATTATTATTATGCATTTTTATTTCAGTAAATTATATATGAACCTCATATGGTATATTACACATCTATGTTCTTTTTCTAATATTAATAATAATAATAAATAAATAAAACTAGAGAGGAAATTTAATATTGTATTTATTAATCTTCTTCTATAAGATTGAAGTTATTGATAGAAGACTACAGGCAGAAACATTTTAATAGTTTTATTTGAAATCATTTCTTTTTAAAATAAGAGCCTGGGATATGCTTAGATTTATCCATCTCTACAAAAAATTCTTCACTTTCACATGGAATACATTTGGTGTTAGGGAGTTCGGTTTCTCCACCGCATTTGATGCATTTATATTTCACTGGAACGGGCATATTCTGCAGGATCTTTAGTGCTGCAAAACCTTGACTGCAATAGTTAATCTTTGACCTTCTACAGTTCAGTAACCTTTGTTCGAATCGCAACCAAGCTTTAAACTCAACAAGAAATATTTCTGTACTAAAACTAAAAGAAAAAATGAAGGTAAATTCAAAATAAAGGCAAATTGAAGAACAGACTTTAATTCTGTGATAGCATAAATCTCAGAAATTATGATGAAATAAAAACTATACGTTAGGCATACCTACGTGCTGGTGAAGTTAGAAGTACTAAACTAATTCTTCAATATACTTGATGTATTTATACAAAATCAGTTTCCACATTTTTAATACTTGGTGTTCTTTCAAATAAGAAAAGCATAATATGTTGAAACCAGGAATAGAACCTGAGACATATAGATTTTCGGTCTACCGCTCTCCCATCTGAGCTATTTCAACCGTAGATAATAATAATAATAATAATAATAATAATAATAATAATAATAATAATAATAATAATAATAATAATAATAATAATAATAAATAAAACTAGAGTGTAAATTTAATATTGTATTTATTAATCTGCTTCTACAAGATTGAATTTATTGATATATTCTACAGGTAGAAACATTTTAATATCAAATAAAAAGTTTTTCATATCTGCCACCATCATTTCTCGACAAAACTTTAGCAAGCTGATATTTCCCTCTAGAAATTTGTCGCACAAATCTATACAATGTTGATACTTCTGCACAGTTCTTCGGCACTCTGCATATCTACTCTCGGCATCTTGGGTGGATTGCATGTCGTACACGCTATCATGGCGTTCACTGAAAATTAGATCCCTCACCTCATCAGGTATCCTTTGGATGGTAGATTGCAAGTCTTCAGCTTTGGTCCAATGCTGGGCGGAATAAAAAGCCCACATTATTATATTTGCTAAATTTTTCTATGAGCTGTAACGATGCACTTTATTAGTAGTAGAGATGAACAAACAGTGAAGTCCCTTCAACTGACAAGAATACGTACAAGGCATCTAAGTATTCACTTTATAGTATATGAAAGGAGGCGGGGCTAATCCTGATTTGAACCAATCAAATGGCTGCTTCTTCCGATGTTATCTGACTTCACCCGAACTCATATTTCTAGCTATTGCATCATACTCTGAAACCGGATACTGTCTAGACGCCAGGTGTTCCATGAGTCATACCAACTTGTCTCGACAAGTCAGCTATTTTAGATATTGCATCATATTCTGAAACCGGATACTGTCTAGATACCAGGTGTTCAATGAGTCACACCAACTTGTCTCGACAAGTTATTGAAACCAGATATTCATATTTTATATTTAAATATTACATCATACCCAAGAGTTGTGTGAGGAAGGGCTGCATATTAGTACTGTTCATATTTTTTATGTATTTGATTATAGATGACTTGTGTGGAGAATGGTATATTATTACTATGTATATTACTTCTTATTGCATTAAGTATTTAAAACAGAAGCATATCATTCATATCTCTTAATAATAAATGTTGCTGACGCGGTTGAGTAAAATAAAATATGTGAAATATATTAGTCTTGATTTCAATGTGTTGTATGTTTTACATGCTCTGTGCCTTATAATGTATCCATTAATAATCAATAAACCAATAACTAATAATCGATAATCAATAAAATCAATAATCAATAAAATCAATAACCAATAATCGATAATCAATAAAAATCAATAAAATCAATAACCAATAATCGATAATCAATAATCAATAAAATCAATAAAATCAATAACCAATAATCAATAATCAATAAAATCAATAAAATCAATAAAATCAATAAATCAATAATCATATAAATCTATAATATACCAAGCATTCAAGATCATTCAAACAAGTTTAGACCTGTCTGCATTGTTCGTTAACCTCTTGTGTTTCAACTCCTGAGAACTACTTCTAACAGCTATTCCCACATTTTTTATCGCCATCAGCTTTTTCAAAATACCGTCGTCAGATATTTTTCAATATTGCATAATACTCTCAAACCGGACGCTGTCTAGACGCCAGGTGTTTTATTTGCAGATTGTGAGAACTACATGTAACGGCTATTCCCACAATTTTTATCGCCGTCAGCTTTTTCAAAATACCGTCGTCAGATATTTTTAAATATTGCATCATACTATGAAACCGGATGCTGTCTAGACGCCAAGTGTTCATTCACCGCCAGATGGTCTATTAGTCATACTTTACTATACATGGTATAGCATAGCATACGCATACGCATACGCATTCGGCTCCGCTCCATTTGCCCTCTCATTTCCCTCCTACTCTGTTAACAGATTTTTGCACTCCGTCATTTTCTTACAGTAAGCCTCCATATCCACTAATCCTTCTCCTCCTAATGGTATTGCAAACAGGAATCTGCGTTTTTCTGAAGTCTTTCCCATCTTATCCCTGATCTGAATGTTTATATCCAGATATTCAATGTCGGTCCGTCCTTCCTCTCCCTCTATCAAGTCTATGAAGTCCGGGTATGCGGCCGCAATCTTTCTGATCCGGGCATCCTTCTTATATTCCTTATCTACTGCAACTATTATGTCTACTCTTTCTCGTGCCTTTACTGGTTCCTCCTATGCTTACTTACCACTCTAAAAGCCTCCTCTGGCCAGGTCTCCTCCAGTACCTCAGCAAAGGACTAAAAATCTTCCTTATTATCTATTTTCCCTTGTATTATACTTCTAAGTTCCAGTTTCCTTTCATTTAGGCCTTTTACAATGTTTTCTCGGTCCGCTTGTGTATACACATACCATTTTTTTCGGCAATACAATTGGTTTTTCCTTCTCTTCCTTCACGTTTTGTTCAAACTCTCCTACAATCCTCTGCAGGTTGTTTACCTCATGCCATAATATCCTAGTTGTATGTTTGATTTCCGTTTTTGTGTTTACGTTCTTTGACACTTAATCTCTAACTTCCGTCATTTTCTTTATTACCTGCAGTAACTTGCTCCTTATCTTACACCAATCCGTCACTTCAATTATTTTCCTGTCCATCTGTTTCCGTTTTCCCCCTTCTCTGATTTGCTCTTCTGTGTCCTTCGTGGTCGTGATCTCGGTCTCAGCAGCTGTTTTTTCCTCCTCCTTGACCACTTTTCCTACCGCTTTCTCCCTTTTTGCTTGTTGGGGTGGAGTGTCGTCTGCTCTCTTTCTCTTCTCCACATCACCACCAGTATGTGTGTATGCCTCGTTTTTATTCTTTTCCCCCAGGACAGCGCCTTCCCCAGAAGCCCCCTCCCAGGAAGGTGAGAACGTCCTTTGTCCTCCGTTAGGAGGAGGAGTTCTCCTTACTGAACTTCTCCTTTCGAAGATATACTTTTCTTCATATACCATCTCATTTCCCGTTGTTATTATAATTTCCGTCTCCGTATTTTCCGTCTCAGAATTTTCAAAATTTTTTATGTTTTCATCCATATTCGTCCCACGATTAGGGTCCAACTACATGTCACCCTCTGGCAGTGGGCCCTTACCGGAGGGAAAGCTATTTACTAC
The DNA here is from genome assembly GCA_963924545.1 of Pogonocherus hispidulus. Taxonomy (NCBI): domain Eukaryota; kingdom Metazoa; phylum Arthropoda; class Insecta; order Coleoptera; family Cerambycidae; genus Pogonocherus; species Pogonocherus hispidulus. Next base: position 53,892 of record CAWUQG010000003.1, read on the forward strand.
GGGGTGCGCCAGGTGCCTCGTAGGTGGCTTTACGGTCAGGACCAGTCTTCCTACTGGCCTCGCTTCGGGATCCCGTCGCGCCATCCCTTCGGCCCCAAAACCACCCAGATAGCACAAAACATTCTCAAAATAATTTGTTAATCTTCTTAAAAGTTATTCAAAAAATAATTATAAAAATTAATTTTCAATTATTTTTAGAATATAAATTTAACCTCAAAATAATCTTAAAATACTACTGAAAAAATAAGCGGAAAAACACTTGGAATCATATTTTCAGAATATTTTAATAAATATAATATAATATCAGAAACTATTCTTTAACTCTTTTCTCTGGAATATTCTTCTTCGAAATATATTTAGAATAATTTTATGGAACAATTATAAAATTGTTAGAGATCGCCATAGCAACTGTACAAAAATAGTTATTTGTGTACCAAGGCCGTGAAGTTGATTTTTTTTTTCGGTCGAATTCGAATGTTGCGGCCGAGGCGTTAGCCGAGGCCAAGCAAATTTCGTATGAGGCCGAAAAAGATCAATCATTCGGCCGAGGTACACACAACATTTTTTAGGCAACTGTTTCAATATAGGGGTTAGAATGGATCAATCTTGGAAATTTACTGATATCAATATTATTTTTTATTATTATTGTAGATTTTAGCATCGATTAGCTATAGACCACAATGTGGATGGTTTGTAATATTTGCTTTTTTCAGAAAAATACACCAGAAATACCTACTTCTTCATTAAAATTTCTCGTTTTACGTGTGCGGCACCATTCCGTAAAACTCTCGTATTGTTTCAGATATATCTTCCGGGACTTCTCTGGCAACAAACTTAGTGTTGCTCTATTTGCGGCTTCGTAAATTTCAGCTGGATTGTCATTATCACTATCACTCATTTTGAGTTTTCTTGTTGTAAATTTTTAACACTTTTAACTATTACGTAGCGTCAATTGATGCTTGTCAATAAGTTGCTTATCAACGGTTTAATTTGTTCGTTATTAAATAGTGTCACTATTAATGTAGTTGCCTTCTTTCAAAATAAATTTTGTGCTCGTATTTTAGATGAGTACCTACGTGAAGTAAAAGCGGCCGTGAAGTAAATGCGGCCGTGAAGTAAATTTGACAGATCTGCACTAAAAAGCAACATTTTACGGACGCTACTTGATCCCTAAAATGTCACTTTTTGTAGCAGTTGCCTAAAAAAGAGATTATTGTAAAGTAATTTGACATTGGCATTGCATGTCATATAATATATTGAAGTTTAATTAAATAAAGAAATAGAAACAGATAGTGACTCCGATGAATCGGTAAACTGGAGATAATTAGAACCGGAGATAATTGAACCGCTATAGCGGTTCACTATAAAACAAGTTAATAGTAGGTACTATATTTCACATTTGGAAACAGTAAAGCAAATGAGTAACGAAAGAGCAAAGGTAAGTTTAATTCCATTTATGTGATTATTTATAATCTAGTTTAGTTTGCCTATGTCACAAACAATTTCAACAAGCATAATGACTAAAACAGCTGCCGAGGCCTTTTTAGTTCAATAACTATAGGTAGTACGATTTAAAAATAAAAATGATCACTCATCTTCAAGGATGAATGACATTACCAAGAGCCTTTGGCGTTTCATTATCATTTTACTCCCTGCCTGATCATGCTAGATCACATTGCCTGCTCCAAATAGGAGCAAGCGACGTGATAATTAATCTAATAATTATTTAATTTTCCATTGTAGACGATGACGATAAGATAGCGAAAGAATTAAAGAAACAAAAAGAAAGGAAAATAATTAGGGGCGAGTTAAAAAGTAAGTATTTAGGTACATAAAATTACCTCTATAGAAAGTAAAAATACATCATAAGTCATATTTCTTATGACGATTTGGAGGAGGTGATGCCCTCAAAGAAGTAGGGTACTTAGACTACTACTAGACGACTACTAAATAGTTTCCTATCTTATTTAGAAATAAATATTTACCCCAAGTACCATAAATCCTCAGAAGGCATTGCCACCTGTAAATTGTGATATTTTCTTGTAATATTCCCATAAGGCTGGCGTTCTAGTGGTTTTCTGAGACAAGACTAATTTTAGGAAATACTGAACCAATTTACATTCTTTATCTCATTTTTACACGAATCGGACTGTAATTATTGTTTAATTTTATTTAAAAAAATAAGACTGCACAAATATTGATTTTTGTATTTTATTATAGGTCAACTCTACTATACTGCCGTCCAAAGAAATAAAAAAGCAGTAACTCCACTCTAGGCGAATTCAAGAAAGTCAAAAAAGAAAAAGGGGTCATTGAAACAGTGAACTGTAAGATTATCAGAAGTTCTTTTATTTAGGCATATTTATAATAAAATTGTCATTAAAACTTAATATTTGTGTTATTTAATTCTCCATTCTATAAATAAATAAAAAAAATATTCAGACAATATACCTACTAAATTGATTATTCTCAATTTATTCTAAGAATGATTCCTAGAATAATCTTAGAAGAGAAAAAAGTGTCCCATTTGTTACTTCTTAGAATATTTTTAAAAGAATAAATATATTTACAGGATATTTTAAGAATAAATTTTTACTCTGTGAAGTTATTTTAAGAATAATTATAGAACAATTTTGTGCTCTCTGGGCACAAAGACCACTGGGGCGAGGGGATTTTTTTTTAGAGGTTTCCTTCCTCGCAGGACGGCCGGTTAAGGCAATCCCCCGTTCTGGGATCCCACTTGCGTGGTCCAGGTTACGGTTTGATCTCCCCTGAGGGACTGTGCTATCCTGTTGGTCCGCGGGTACTATTTTATTTCACACCTACCCTCCAACCCTGCTGGCTGCAGAGCGGCGAGCTTTCCCCTATCCACCACCTGGGGACGCGCCCGGTTGGAGTTTCTCAGGTGTCCCCGCCGAGAAGCAAGATAATCTAGGCGGCGATGGTTCTGTATGTAGTATGAACATCACTGACACATTAAGATTGAAAATACGGTAGGACACAAGTCCTACCATCCATCCAGCGACAGAATCGTAAATTATGAGAACCCTAACCAGCACCTCCTAGATTGACTCAGGAAGATTATTTAGAAAGTGCTGAGCCCAACCGACAACACTGAGAAAATTATATTTATTAAACTATTTTGCTACTAAAAGTAATCACAATTACAGCCACTGTGCTAAAAGTATATACCTAGGGTAATAACATACATCAACTATTGTAGCTAGATAACCAATAGTGGCTAAAAGACCATTTTAGCAAAACCATTTTATGTGCTTTTAAGTGTGTCTAATTGCTGTAATTATTAAAGTTTTTGCAGTAGCAAGATCATTTTTGACAACTACGTTATTACGGAGCAAAGTAGTTTAATAAATAGAATTTTCTCAGTGAACAATCAATACATTTGCTCTTTGATCGAATCCTTACCACCATAAATTATCATAATAAAACAGAGATTACGACAGAAAAAATTCGGAACGCTCTAAACAAAACGAACTTCTTCGAGCGAACAAAAAAATTAAGTAAAAAAGAAAAAAGTGCCCCATCTCTTTTTCTTCTAGTTAGCGAATGACTTCTATATATGGATCTGCATTAACGGACTATAGTAAACATAAAATGAAAGTAAAATAATATATAATAACATTAAATAAAATAATAAAAATAAGAGCAAAAAGAGAATCTTGGAGGAAGTTCTGTGAGAGTATTCTTATATCTGAAATCCTAGCAACAAAGAGAATCCACAAGATCCTCTAGGTATTCGCCACGAGAATTTAGGTCGATCCAATGACTTAATGGTTCCTTTCTAGACTTTGGGATGAAAACCTTGAAACTTTTATTACAAAATCTCTTCCTAGGTAGATCGATTCTGGATTACCAACAACTATCACCACCGCAAGGCCAATTTAAATGACCTAACTGGAATGACTATCTGGTTATCGGACTGGTTATCGTTATCATTATACCATCCATTGAGTTTGCTATTAAATCCTTTCAGCAGTTCAAATCACCTGGTGAGGATATATGTATACTTATAGTTTCAACCGTCGCTATTCGCTGTCCGTGTTGGCTGTTCAGTGTCCAGTATTCAACGTACAGAATATTCGTTATCGTTTCAATTCTAAAATATATACCTACCGAGTGTTATATGAGATAAAAAATATTTAATGACTTAATGTCTCCAAAGTCGTGTTTTTGTTTTTCTTCTTAAAATATAGATAAATTTAATACTACCTAGATTCATATTATAAAGTATTGTATAAATAAATAATATAATTTCTAAATAATATAATAACGAAATATATGTAAATAACCATAATACTCTGCGGCAACAACATACCAGCTAACACTTACGATTGGCACATGATCGCCAAAATTATCATAGCTGGAACTTTTAGGGTTAACCAATGAACCACATTAAGCGAAATGTCCCACCGACCTGCAGCTGGCCATCCTTCAATTAGCCAAAAATTAAGACACAAGGATATAGGTCCATTAAAAACTTGCGCCAGTTCATGGCCAACAAGGGCATTTTACCTGTACATTGAAGTTACCTAAGTGGTCATGTACGACACTACTAAGCCTATTTATTCAGTATGCAACCAATGTCGCATTGATTCATGTCTTATTTATGGCAGTAGTCTCACATATTTTTCCATAAATTGGGTCACAAACGCATTTTTAAAATTACTATACATTTTATATTTGAGTACCTACCTAGTTATATAATAAACTTTTTATTTCAAATTTACGTGGGAAAACATAAGTTTACAAAACATATATCATGTTATAAAAGTACTATAAAAGTATTATAATATATAAAATAAATATATTATATATATATATATTATATATATATGTTAGCAGCTACCTTCGGACTCCTCTGCTCGCCCCTCTATGTTAATGTTGATATGCGAGAATCTTCGAGGACGCTCGATGTGAGATGAAGAGGAGTCAGTGGTGGGACAGTCAGATACGTCGACGCGATCGCGGTGACCATACTTAAAATATAATTATCAAAAGTTTAAATAAAGAATTTGTGCTAATTTTGAGTTTTACTAGGGTAAGAACCCCTCAAATTAATACATTGCTAACATCAGAAGTGGGATGCTACCCTTAAGTGATTAACAACCAAGAAAAATTGTGATAATATTGAGAAATCAGTTATTAAAATGGCGGAAGAGCGTTCACAGCTCGACAGTCTAATGTGCGAAATTGGGCAATAACCAACAGGAGAAAGACATCCTCTAGTGCGGTTTCCAATTTGGCACAAGTAAATTGGCAGGAAACGCCGCTATCTTTAACTGGTACACTAAGCAATGTGCTGATGATAGCAAAAGTTGGAAAATCATTGAAAGTGTAGAGCATAACTTGGAACGAGTTTTGTCAAGATTGCTGTGTCGCCATAATAACCTATGATGATTGATGAAGCACACAGCTGCAATAAACAGTTAATGTTACCAAAGTACCTATTGATAATAATAAAAATGTGGTTATGTTTGAAAGCAATGATCCAGTGCCCAGACATTGAGAGGTCTTGTTAATTTGAAATTAAGTAGTATTGAGAGGTCTTGTTAATTTGAAATTAATAAGAAGTTGCTGACGGTGTGGAATTGTACCATGACCTGTTTAACATTTTTGAAGTGTTGACGAACACAGTTGCCGATGACATAATAATAGTAAGATGTCAGGATTGGACAAGCAAATTTAACATAGTATGAAAGGATAATAGCTACTGTCTTATGCTAAGACTGTAGATTGTTGATGAATTCCTATGGAAGATTTGGACAAAGTGTTATTCAGAAGTTACTTGAAACATGAAGATTTTGATGTAAAAGTTGTCCATTGTATTTAAAAGTCGTGATCCTGTCACGCATTCAAAAAGTTTATCAGAGGTAAATTTATGCGTTTCCAATGTGGACTATACAATCACAAGGCTGATGAGCGACAAAGGGAAAACGGAGCCATTCCGTGTGAGCTGAATGAAAAATGGTGATTTCTAAACAACTTGGGTTTTCCGGAATAAAGCGAGACAGATGGGGATCACCTAACTATACGAGTTACATGATACAACTACACAGATATGCCAATCCGCATAGTGACGTCAGTTACGAGGAAAAAACAATTGATAAACACGAAAATAATTATATCACTGCCCATAAGAATTTTCGCATCGCATTACCTTTTTTCCCTCACGAATGACGTCATGCGCAAACAAACGAAAGTTATGAGCATATCTGTGTAGTTGTATCATGTACGAGTTACAAAGTAGGATGTAAGGTCTAAAGCAGTAACAAAATTCTCAGCGGACGTGAGTAGCACATTTGCTTTTGAAACCAAAAATGAGTTGTGGCAATACCACAAGTGAGTAATGGTTGTAAGAAAAAAATACAGTAGGTACAAGGCATGGTACAATTTGTACCATGGATGAACCCTATATTTCGGTCAATTTCCCATTTGATAACTCTCTGTATGTGGGTTGGCCCTAAAGTACACCACACACACTCATGCACTATCTGCCTTTTAACGCGCGAGAAATTACCATATCATCACTTTACAGCACTTTATCAGTAAGACAGGTTCGGCATGGCCATTATGGATGTCCATTTTAACTTACTAGCCGAGACCATACATTCCCCGAACTGTTTCGAGAGCGAATATAAATGCAGGCACCGTACACTCTTTCGCTGGCATCCGAAAATCCATGTAACTCAATCGACTTACAATTGCGAATTATTACATGTCTGGGAATTCTTAGTTGATTTAAAATTGACAAATTTTTTCTATATTGTACCCATTTTGTTTGTAAACTTTTGGGGCAGTGAAGAATCCCAGCCTATATTTTCTTGCCACAATGTCTGCATAAATAATTTCGCTATTATAATTATAGGGTCAAGTAAACCCCACGGATCGAATACCTGCGAAATTTCTGAAAGGATCAGACGTTTACTTATACGTTTATGTTCCAACGGATAAACTATCGAATATTGAATTGTGTCAGAGGTGGCGTTCCACATAATGCCTAATGTTTTATTTGCCTCTAATTCCCCAATATGTAAAATATTAGATTCTAAATCGCCGCCTACTTGAAACGATTGACACAAACTAGATTTGTTACATAACCACTTGCGTAGTTGAAACCCGCCACTTGAGAGGATTGTCGTTAAATCCCTTTACATTTCTAGTAGTTGAGACTCGGAATCACAACCAGTCAAACAATCATCAAAATAAAAATCGTCCTTAATGACTCGACTTGCTGCAGAATGTGATTCTTGGTGCTCTACTCCTAATTGAGATAAACATCTAACTACGAGATATGGAGCTGATGTCGTACCGAAAACCAATCTATAGATTTCATAGCATTTGACAGCACTAGACGGGTCATTTCTCCAAAGTACTCTCTGGAAACTTCTATCGCTCTCTTGCGCGCGAACCATCCTGTACATTTTCTATATATCCGAGATCCTGACAAATTCATGTTTTCGAAACCGTAGGATGACTGATAATAAATCATTTTGAATAACAGGGCCACTATATTGCACATCGTTTAGCGATAGATCGCTATCCGATTTCATAGCCGCGTCAAAAACAATGAGAACTCGCATAGTTGAACTTGTGTCCTTTACCACAGGATGGTGAGGCAAATAATAATTTAGGACATTGTCTTGATCTAATTCTTGTAATTCGGTCATGTGACCTAATTTTTCATATTCCAACATTACTTTTTTATAGTCACAATATAATTCGGGATTTTTTTGCAATCGTTTTTCTTGAGAAATGAGCCTTTGCATTGCAAATTCTCTAGATCTACCTAATTGCTCAAAATTTGATTTAAATGGAATTGCCACCACAAATTGACCTTCATTGTCCCTTTTGACATTTGTTGTAAAATGATTTTCACAAATTCGTTCCCACGCGGAAAGAGTTTGTTTGAACTCAACCTCTTCGACTTGCCAGAATTTCTTAATTGAATTTTCTAATGAGTGGTTTGTCAATCCTACTTGTAAACAATTTATTGACATACATACTATCATATGTCAAACTGGAATCTAATTTGGTCTGTCCTACGCATAAAAGTTCCCAAAATATGTTGGAACCTAATAGAATGTCAATTGGACTTGACAAATTGAATGTAGGATTTGCTAGATTGTGCAAAGTCGAATGAAACCATAAGAAAATTGCTTGTAATTTCGGGCAAAACTAAGCAACTGATTGTATTATGGTATGCTATATTGCGCGAGCTTAATTTAATATTTGTTAAAAGTTCAACATTTGTTTTGACTTGACTAACTCCAATTACAGAAAAATTTGTTTTATTGCATTTTAATTTTAGTTTTTTACAGAGACGTTCCGTAACAAAAGAATTTTGTGCACCGCTATCCAATAGTGCCCTAAATTCATGTAATTTTCCGTCTCGATCTTGGACCTTTATTACAGCCGTCGACAATATTGCTAGAGATATCGAATCATCGCTTGCGACACTGCAATTTATCCCACCTTGTTCGAGATTTGCAATAGTTGTATTTTGTGTCCTTTCTTGTGAAACTTGAGGTTGAAGACTATTATTATCCTTATCATCCTCTCCAGCGCTCGAATTTAGAGAGTTATTCACATTGTTATTGAAATGTAAGAGCGTATTATGACGTTTCCCACATTTCCTACAACCTAACTTCTTGCAACCTTCTGCATTGTGTTCTGGGCGTAAACAATTAATACATAGTTTCCGCTGCTTAACTTCATCGTAACGATTAACTGGCTTTAATTTTAGAAAATTTTGACATTGGTAAATTGTAATACGTTTGTTACAAAAGCAGCAAGTAAATTGGTTACCGACGGCAACATATGAATTATTAAAGCTGGATTCATAGTCCGTAAAACTTAAGCCGTAAGCTATAACCGTACGCCGTATGACTTAATTTCTTGAAAGTGCATTCATAATGTACATAACGTAAGCCGTACGCAAGCGCAAAGAACTGGCAGATGAAATGGCGGTTAAGTGTCAAAACAAAATTTACATCAATAATTTCTGTTTAATTTTATCCAAATTAGTTAGAAGTGGTTCAGTATTTCGCATTTTCAAATTTCCGATTTGAGGTTTGCATTCTATTATAAATACGGAGACACAGAACATCGTTCCAATTTCTACACTTTGTGGTCTATGATCAGAATAAACTTCGATTCTACCCGATTACCAGCGGTTTTACCCGATTCCGTAACGATAAACGTAAGAAATAAAAATGAACCATTTCTTACGGCATACGAATTATGTTACAGTGACTATGAATTGTCATGCGGATTTCATATAATTTATTTTTAATACGTCTTACGGTTATAGCTTACGGCTTAAGTTTTACGGACTATGAATCCAGCTTAGACTTTGACTGAAATTGTGGCTTGTTTATTCTTGTATGAACTTATACTTGTATTTATTTTGTTATTGCCCATCGTATTGGTAAATTCACAGCTAGAGTGGATACTTTCTAATGTGCGGCAGCACTCTTCCAAGAACTTGTTTATATTTTTTAGCATTACCTTAATTTTAGATACTTCTTGATTCGCTGGAAGCTTTTCACTTCCTTGCCCTTGTAATAAATTGCTTTTATATTCTTCCCATTTTTGGCGTGAATTTTGGTCTATTTGACTTGATAATATACAGGGTGTAAATTTAGTGGAGAATTCTTCCATAACTCGGCAGGCACGAACCTTGGAGGAATTTTACGTGAGATCATCATACTGTACCATTTGTAGCTCCTTTTAAAAATATTTTTGATCCTACAGGGTGTTTCATGTTAAGGTGGCAAACCCAACTTATATTTTTTTAAATGGAACGACCTGTATATTTTTGCATATTCAAAATCTACGCAAAATTCTTAACTCCTTGATACCAATATGTATGTACTTTAATGCAGTCGTTTTTAAGATATTTAGTATTTTGTAAAAAAAAATTCAGAAGCATACTTCAGTTTCAGCTGCAATTACGGTTAAGTTTTTTGGAATTTCAAAAAGATTTTTCGCGCACAAATAATCAACATAACAGTAGCCGTTTTCTTTTGCACCTGATTTCGAGATCATGATTTGATATGAACCAATCACGCTCCTTTATTTTTTAAATCCACGAATAGCATCGCAGATATTGTAATCATGATTCAGAAATCAGGTGCAAAAGAAAACGGCTATTGTATACTTCTATGATTAAAGCATTTGATTAAATTATACAGGGTGCTAATAAAATAGAAATGAATCTCGTAAACTTAGAACGCACGTAACTCGATTTTTTTAAATGACACGACCCATATTTGATTCCATATCTGAAAAGCCATTAAAAAGACCTTTCTCTACATGTATCACAATGTGTGCTTAAACTTAACAGTTTTTGAATAATTTGATATTTTTATTATTTCACGTAATAATTATTATTGAAGCTGATTACAACTTTTCCTAATCTACTTAATTTGCGAAGAAGGCTGGCTTCAGACAATTATTTTGACAATTATTCAAAGTGTCAATGAATTAGTAATTTTGTTAATCCCTACACCTAGCTAGGTAATTATTGTTACTCCAGAAGTTCGTATAAGTTTAAAAAATGAAGTTTACTAAGCAAGAGTTAGTTGATATTGTCTACATGTTGGGAGGAAGCGGAAGAAATTGTTTGCTAGCGTCGAGACTTTATGCCCAGATGTATCCTGAAAGGCGTCTTCCGTTAGCAGCAGCAATTAATAAAATAAAGACTAACAGATCTGAAGTACTGTTATTTAATCTAGCTGGACAAAGTAAACTAAATTCTAATAAACTACAAAATATTGTGAACCGCTATCTGGTAACTTGCTAATAGCAATTGCTACTTGTCTAACTCTCGCCGTCTCTTGATTACTAACAAAACTGAGGATTTCCATTGACCAATCCTGGTTTTATACACTATTTTCTCACTAGTTGTCTCTCTTGCTCTGGTGCACAATTTATGGTTAGCTATTATTATTGTTGATATGTTTACGGGAAAAACCCTTGCAAGGGTGCCCTAATAAACTTTGGATTATACCTAGGCTCAGGTAGGTAATAAACCCTAATGCCTAAGCCTTGAACTACATGGAAATATACCTAAGAACTTAATGGCTTACAATTATACCCAAGAAATATTCTACCTACTTCTAAGATCAAAACAAGAAATGGTTATTCCCATAGACATAATAAAAGGGGGAGACAGAATTGTCTACATTTTATCCCGATCAGACATGGTTTTCAACAAAAGTTAATGATGTAAAATCTATGCGGATTGCCCTAGATCTACCGCCTGTGTTTGAAAACGAAGAGTATATTAATTATATTTATCTGAATTTTTTGTGTGTAATTAAGAAAAAATAATATACTAAATATTTATCTGTGTTTTTTAATTAAAATACCTACATAATCTCTACTTTTAAAATTATTTATAATTTCCTAATAACAAAATTATTATCATGTTAGGGAAATACTATGGCAATGCTGTAGTTGTATCATGGGGGGGATGTTTGTTATATTTTAATACAGAATATTATTGTTGTAGCTTTCCTGTTAATCCTGAGAGCAGACAAATGTGAATTTTTTAGTGGTTGGAAAAGCTTATTCCTGATGGAGTTTGCGGTATAAATAATACTGTAAATGCTAGCACAGGGTGTACACCTCATCAGCTGATGTGTTAAGCTGCTGATCAGCTAAGTGTTACTTACAAAAAAAAGTAATCTTGACTTTGGACTAGTGCTGTTACAGTCAAAGAGGTAACTGGAAAATTACAATATGGCGCGCTGTACAAGGTAACTACAGCTACTGGTTAGGAAATCATTCCGTAAAAAATATTAAAGATTACCAAAGGTTTATGGTTGTAAGTAGCAGCAGATAGTTTAAAAAAATACATAAATAATTTAGACGTTAGTTCTGATAGTGACTTAAATAGCACAGATGAATTGATTGATTTGCTAGAGTGTTGAAACTATTATTTTATGTGAAAATTAGTAAAAATAACCCGTTTATTAATTAATTATTAAATTTTTTTCAGCTATTATTACAATTAATTGGATATGCCATAGAAAAACATTTTATCTAATTGTTTCCCAGATAGCACAAAACATTCTCAAAATAATTTGTTAATCTTCTTAAAAGTTATTCAAAAAATAATTATAAAAATTAATTTTGAATTATTTTTAGAATATAAATTTAACCTGAAAATAATCTTAAAATACTACTGAAAAAATTATCGGAAAATCACTTGGAATCATATTTTCAGATTATTGTAAAGTAATTTGACATTGGCATTGCATGTCATATACCTAATATATTGAAGTTTAATTAAATAAAAAAATAGAAACAGATAGTGACTCCGATGAATAGGTAAACTGGAGGTGCTAATTAGAAGCGGTTCACTATAATAAAGTTAATAGTACTATATTTCACATTTGGAAACAGCAAAGCAAATGAGTAACGAAAGAGCAAAGGTAAGTTTAATTCCATTTATGTGATTATTTATAATCTAGTTTAGTTTGCCTATGTCACAAACAATTTCATCAAGCATAATGGCTAAAACAGCTGCCGAAGACCTTTTTGGTTCAAACTATAGGTAGTACGATTTAAAAATAAAAATGATCACTCATCTTCAAGGATGAATGACATTACCAAGAGCCTTTGGCGTTTCATTATCATTTTACTACCTGCCTGATCATGCTAGATCACATTGCCTGCTCCCACTAGGAGCAAGCGACGTAATCTAGCCGATTATGGCCTGATATGAAAAATAAACTAATGTTATAATAATTATTTAATTTTCCATTGTAGACGATGACGATAAGGTAGCGAAAGAATTAAAGAAACAAAAAGAAAGGAGAATAATTAGGGGCGAGTTAAAAAGAAGTATTTAGGTACATAAAATTACCTCTATTATAGAAAGTAATAATACATCATAAGTCATATTTCTTATGACGATTTGGAGGTGCCGTCAAAGAAATAGGGTACTTAGACTACTACTAGACGACTACTAAATAGTTTCCTATCTTATTTAGAAATAAATATTTACCCCAAGTACCGTAAATCCTCAGAATTGAGGTGGCATTGCCACCTGTAAATTGTGATATTTTCTTGTAATATTCCCATAAGGCTGGCGTTCTAGTGGTTTTCTGAGACAAGACTAATTTTAGGAAATATTGAACCGATTTACATTCTTTATCTCATTTTTACACGAATCGGACTGTAATTATTGTTTAATTTTATTTTAAAAAATAAGACTGCACAAATATTGATTTTTGTATTTTATTATAGGTCAACTCTACTATACTGCCGTCCAAAGAAATAAAAAAGCAGTAACTCCACTCTAGGCGAATTCAAGAAAGTCAAAAAAGAAAAAGGGGTCATTGAAACAGTGAACTGTAAGATTATCAGAAGTTCTTTTATTTAGGCATATTTATAATAAAATTGTCATTAAAACTTAATATTTGTGTTATTTAATTCTCCATTCTATAAATAAATAAAAAAAATATTCAGACAATATACCTACTAAATTGATTATTCTCAATTTATTCTAAGAATGATTCCTAGAATAATCTTAGAAGAGAAAAAAGTGTCCCATTTGTTACTTCTTAGAATATTTTTAAAAGAATAAATATATTTACAGGATATTTTAAGAATAAATTTTTACTCTGTGAAGTTATTTTAAGAATAATTATAGAACAATTTTGTGCTATCTGGGTTATTATAATAATTTAAAGCTGGATAATGCCGATGTGTTCCTTTAAATGTATAAGGATATATTATATATTAGGTAAAAGTTTATAAAATAAATACGAGTGGGAATTCGTGTATAGCGCCCACAAAAATAATTTTTTATAGTTGTATAAACATCCAAGTATATTTTTATGGAACTACCTTATGAAAATATTGTTGTGATAGAAATATTTGTGACCACACGACTAGATTCGCAATTGAAGTCCTATATGCGGAAAATGCAAACAATCCAAGTTACTATCACAAATTATCCTAACGCTTGTTACTATCACTTTGAGGTTAATGGTCAATTTATGTGTACCATTTATGTACCACACCTTCTTAAAAATACGCTTAATGTACTTATTAATAATGTAACTAAATTTGAACATGATAAAGTAGCAAAATTTGAACATACATACCCAGATAGCAAAAAATTGTTCTATAATTATTCTTAAAATAACTTGACAGAGTAAAAATTTATTCTTAAAATATCCTGTAAATATATTTATTCTTTTAAAAATATTCTAAGAAGTAACAAATGGGACACTTTTTTCTCTTCCAAGATTATTCTAGGAATCATTCTTAGAATAAATTGAGAATAATCAATTTAGTAGGTATATTGTCTGAATATTTTTTTTATTTATTTATAGAATGGAGAATTAAATAACACAAATATTAAGTTTTAATGACAATTTTATTATAAATATGCCTAAATAAAAGAACTTCTGATAATCTTACAGTTCACTGTTTCAATGACCTCTTTTTCTTTTTTGACTTTCTTGAATTCGCCTAGAGTGGAGTTACTGCTTTTTTATTTCTTTGGACGGCAGTAGGTATAGTAGAGTTGACCTATAATAAAATACAAAAATAAATATTTGTCCAGTCTTATTTTTTAAAATAAAATTAAACAATAATTACAGTCCGATTCGTGTAAAAATGAGATAAAGAATGTAAATCGGTTCAGTATTTCCTAAAATTAGTCTTGTCTCAGAAAACCACTAGAACACCAGCCTTATGGGAATATTACAAGAAAATATCACAATTTACAGGTGGCAATGCCTTCTGAGGATTTACGGTACTTGGGGTAAATATTTATTTCTAAATAAGATAGGAAACTATTTAATAGTCGTCTAGTAGTAGTCTAAGTACCTTACTTCTTTGAGGGCATCACCACATCCAAATCGTCATAAGAAATATGACTTATGATGTATTATTACTCTCTATAGAGGTAATTTTATGTACCTACCTAAATACTTACTTTTTAACTCGCCCCTAATTATTTTCTTTTCTTTTTGTTTCTTTAATTCTTTCGCTACCTTATCGTCATCGTCTACAATGGAAAATTAAATAATTATTATAACATTAGTTTATTTTTCATATCAGGCCATAATCGGCTACATTACGTCGCTTGCTCCTAGTGGGAGCAGGCAATGTGATCTAGTATGATCAGACAGGTGGTAAAATGATAATGAAACGCCAAAGGCTCTTGGTAATGTCATTCATCCTTGAAGATGAGTGATCATTTTTGTTTTTAAATCGTACTACCTATAGTTATTGAACTAAAAAGGCCTTCGGCAGCTGTTTTAGCCATTATGCTTGTTGAAATTGTTTGTGACATAGGCAAACTAAACTAGATTATAAATAATCACATAAATGGAATTAAATTTACCTTTGCTCTTTCGTTACTCATTTGCTTTGCTGTTTCCAAATGTGAAATATAGTACCTACTATTAACTTGTTTTATAGTGAACCGCTTCTAATTAGCACCTCCAGTTTACCGATTCATCGGAGTCACTATCTGTTTCTATTTCTTTATTTAATTAAACTTCAATATATTATATGACATACAATGCCAATGTCAAATTACTTTACAATAATCTCTTTTTTGTACAGTTGCTATGGCGATCTCAAACAATTTTATAATTGTTCCATAAAATTATTCTAAATATATTTCGAAGAAGAATATTCCAGAGAAAATAGTTAAAGAATAGTTTCTGAAAATATTATTACCTATATTATATTTATTAAAACCTCCATTAAAACATTCTGAAAATATGATTCCAAGTGATTTTCCGATTATTTTTTCAGTAGTATTTTAAGATTATTTTGAGGTTACATTTATATTCTAAAAATAATTCAAAATTAATTTTTATAATTATTTTTTGAATGACTTTTAAGAAGATTAACAAATTATTTTGAGAATGTTTTGTGCTATCTGGGTATACATGCCGCATATAATCTGGATCAGCGAAACGAACATATAAACAAACAGTTACATAAATTGTCACCACCTCATTTTAATTTTAGATAGATACATATCGAAAAATTAAAGTTAAAATCGCTGCGCAACAGCTCAGTCAAAGAGTTGCTGGTGCAACAGAAACATTAGCGCCCCATACACGGGCGGATTATCCGTACAGTTCTGATACGTACAGATTTGATTCGACAAATCCAGATCGGACGAACTAAATCTTTCCCTGTCCATTGATTACCATCCCAAGCACGCGTGCCAGATCCAAGGATTTTTAACTTATATAGGATCATTGAAATCAGAATTGTGAATGCTCACGATCAGTTTATCCCAAGATGCTACAGACCTCACCAATTGCTCGATCCATAGAATTTATAAGCCGTATCACGTGATTGGGTCTTGCGGCTACGTCATCGGATTGATATACAAAATATATGAGTTAGATAGTGACAGTGATTTGTCAACGCGTCATAGATAAGGAATCGTACAATACAGAGAGAGAAAGAGCATCCGGGTCTCGTAGTGACGTCACTAAAACGGACAACATTGAGGAATAGGGATCGAGCAATCCTATATAAGTTAAAAATCCTTGTGCCAGATCTGCATGCATGATTCGAGGTATCAAATCCGTCCGTTAGTGATGTAAAATCCTACATTTCAGACAGATCTGATCTGGCGCGTGGTCTTTTAGGTGAACTAAAAGATCTGGCTAGCAGAGGCAGACTTTAGTGATAAGTAAGTGTTTAAAATGTTTGTGCAAAGGAAAAAACGGAGAACTATTGCTTGTACTTGCATTATAGTAACGTATTTTTTTTCGTCACAAAACCACGATCTACGTTTGGAAAATAGGCCTGGCAATATTTTACGAGCTCATCATAAGCGCGATTTTTTTAGATTTTTGTTGATATATTCTTTTGTTTTTATTTGCCATAAGCAAGTATGACTTCTGTAAATTTCTTTAGAGTCCGTTAAAATTTCTCGTGTCCAATCACCGATAATGATAAGATATTTTTATACTGTTATTCGCGCGTACCCACTAACGTAGAGATTTGGCCGGCAAGTCCCAACCTGCAGATTTAATTTGTACGAACTTCTTATCGCGCTGAATCTAGCTCGTGGTTAACCATTAACGCACTGATATATGTACGAATTTGGCTCGCCACATATCAGATATGACAGATATTCCGCTGGTGTATGGGGCGCTGGGAGCCAAATAGGGAGATTTATCTGCCAAAATCACTTCAATCGGCTGAATTTGTTCATATTATAACTGGTTTAATTCTTTGAATGGATGCTGGTGAAATGGATGGATATATGGTGAATGGATAAAGCCGGCGCTACACGATGTGGCAAATGCCTTCCAACGTTGGACACATTACAGTTCGTCGCATCGTGTAGCCGTGTGCCGGCGAATTGCATGTGTCCAACGTTGGACACACCCCACGTTCGGGCTGTTGTCGGTAAAATTGACCCGCGTCAAAGGATCCTTCCAACGTTCGAAGCACACCTGTTGTTGTTCGATACACGGCTAAATAGGGATTTGATGGTTTTCAGACTGAATCAGTGGTGGCAATATATTTATTTATTATTTGATGCTGAGAGGTAAGCAAGTAAGTACCTACTATTTGAAAGCCAATCCTGTATTCTCACTTTAAATTTATAATCTGAGAAACAAGCAGCAAAAGTTCCCAGTATTTTAAAAATAAAAAGCTATCACTTACCGTTCTCTATTTTTATGCAAAGACAGCATCCACCACCTTCTAGCGCATCTTTTTTTTTGTTTTTGTTGTAACAATTTTACACAACATAAAACTACCATGGCGGTAGCAATTCCAGCGGTAGTAATATCTTCGACTTCCACATTGCCGTTCTAGTACGACACTGATGTCGATTCACGAATGTAAACGCCAACGTTCAGTCCAATGTGGTATCAAAACATTTGCCTCCCGTGTAGCAGATACATTTGCCAAATGCTACTGCGGCAAATGTTGGAGACAACGTTGGAACCAACGTTGGAGCCAACGTTGGACACATCGTGTAGCGCCGGCTTAAATTGAAATGATGCATTGCCAAGACAAGGCCAAGATATGGACAATAACATTTTTATTAGTGGCGTAGAAATATTAAAAATAAGGCTATGATGGCCCTATGCCTCCGACTTTTGGATACACAATTTATCGCTGAAAATTTTAGATCATGTTAGTAAATGTTTTTAGTACTTTAATCTACCTACAAACTTTGAAATTATTCTTAGAAACTGTTTTGGAAAATATTTTTTAAAAACAGCCTGCTATGTCCCTGAATATCATTTTAGATAAAAAAATTACAGGAACTTACTCATTATTTTGACATGTTCTGTATGCTCCCGAAGTTTGTATATTTATTTTTGTTACATCCTGTTCATTTATTTAAAAATTTTAAATTAACTGTATCTGTGAAATATACCACGTTCATATATTCTGTATGTACAGTGTTACACGCCCTCGAATCTGCCTCATTTATTTTCAAATTAAGTTTCAACTTAATATGTGTTTGTTCATTTAAATATAAAAAATAAAACTATTTTCAGAAGAAGGGTATTCAAAGAACCGTACCCACAATTAATGGTACCTGTTTTATCTACGGTCGGAGAACATTAGCGCCCTCTGTAATCTACGACACTAACTTCAGAGCTTACACGCATCGTCGCCTAGATAATCTTTAAGGGAGTTAACACGGAGTCAATCTAGGCGGCGGTGCTTACACTATTATCGACTAGTTTTTCTTCTTTTTCCTATTTTAGGTCAGGATTTGGGGATTTGCAGACAAAGTAAGGGCTCTGGGTGAGGGCCAGTTATGGATCTTCTACTTATAATATTCTGTGTACTCTTTCAACTGTTCTGTGCTGTGTACCATAGCAAATATAATTTCTATTTTTCTATGCTGTAAGAGAAGATTACGTGTTCTTATAGATATTATTTTATTATGTATTTTATGTTTTTCTGTTTTGTGTGATTTGATTTTTGCTTTTCTTACACTTGCATGTGTACTGTTATTTTTTCTGTTGTAGCCTTATCCTGTTACTGGGCATATTGCCCGTTGGGTATTGTAGTAAATAAAATAAAATAAAATAAAATAAAATAAAATAAAATAAAATAAAATAAAATAAAATAAAAATATTCTGTGGTGTAGTGTGAACATAGATATCCTTTAGTGTGAACCATAATCTATGGTGTGAACAGATAAACTGTGGTGTGAACTAGATATTCTGTGTGTGAGCTCTTATAGATCACAGAGTACATATATCTATAGATGGGCCACTCTACCTATCCCGTCAAAAACGTTAATAGCGCCGCTTGTGATGCGTAGTTGAACTACCGGAGCTGCGCTGGTTGCCTACTTTAGGTACTTTTTAATTATTTATTCAAATTTCACATTTTGAAAACAATTTAATAAAATATATTCACTATTTTACACATGAAGTTTTATTTGAAACTATTTATAAAAATTGAAATGAATACATTTTACCAAACTGTTTTAAAAATGTGATTGAAAATATTGTGAAGGTGTTCTGATGTGAAGAAATAATTCAATGTAAAATAAAATTCAACATTTAAACATATGACCAACTAATTGTTAAATTAAATAACACAAACTTACAAGACACATAAACGGTCACAAATGATCCGGTTTGTGCGCACATTGACGTTACAATCAGCTGATGGTTGTTTGGATTTTGATTTGTTTTTACTTCGTGATAATAAATTGCTGGTCAATCTGGATATTTAGTTGTGCCATGTCTAATGAAAATAGTTTAAATTAACATTATTTTTTAACTCTGTTTCGTGGTAAGTATACCTACCTTCCTACCTACTACTAAGCAGTGATGGGTTTTTAGCCGCTAATTATATATTTAGCCAATGCTAATTATATAACTAGCATTTAGCCGGATAAAAAATTATAATTAGCCGTTAGCAGAATATACATTGTTCTTTAATTTTTCACACATCAGAATAACTAGGTCATCGCATATTATAAGTCATAGATAAGGAGAAATTAAATCTAGAGGTAGCGATTATTTTGTATTTTATTTTATAATACCGCAATCCTTATCATTTAGTTAAGTACATCAAAAATAAAATAATCACACAAATTAAAAAATAATAATATTTATTATACTACTATTACAATACTTTTCCTGCTAATTTTGAAAGGATTTTTAGCCGACGGATAATTATCGATAATTATTCGGTTAGTTATAAATGGATAATTATCCGGCACATCACTGCCACTAAGTATAAATAATAAATCAATAAATTAATACTATTTCATTGCTTTCAGGAAAATCTATGTTGCGTTAAAATATTTCTAAAATAATGTTGATTTTATCGGCCTACCTACCTATCTATATTAATATATTTTTAAGTAAATGTAAGTAAGTACCTATACCGTTATTAATCTACGCCTATACCTACCTAATCTATGATATAGGTAATAGCCGTTTTCTTTTGCACCTGATTTCTGAATCATGATTACAATATCTGCAATGCTATTCGTGGATTTAAAAAATAAAGGAGCCTGATTGGGTAATATCAAATCATGATCTCGAAATCAGGTGCAAAAGAAAACGGCTAATACATCAATAATGAATTTCTAATACCTACTTAATGTTGTATTCTTTTAAAAAAAATGGACAATAAAGACTTGTATGCAAAAAGACATTTAGCTCCATATCAAATTTGAGAAAACATATAAAAACAATACACAAGGCAGATTTGTCTTTGACACCGAAAATTTATAAATCGAAGGAGAATTTGTCTTTTACTTGCAACTGTGGAAAAAATTTCAATAATAAAAAACACTTCGTATTCCATTTAAAAACAAATACGCAACAGACGGATGGAAATAAAGAACATGATATTCCCTCAAACACTCCCAAAACCAAGAAATGTCCTTTATGCGAATTTGCTCATTCTGAGAAAAATGAACCGATTTCTCATTTTTCGAAGATAAATAATAATTATATAATAAAATAAGGAGAGTTGTAGGTGTAGGTAAGTGCTTTTGTGTGAACTAATTATGTACTATTTTACTAAATGGTGTGGATTTCGGTTAAAATTTCTTGGTATAATGGCTTAGTATATATTATGGGGGCATAAAATGTTAATAATATGTAATCATTTTTTATGTATCATAATATATTTTACTTTATCTACAGTTGTTGCCGAGTATGATGAAACAGATATTATCCTACCATCGTTGAGCAAAGTAGCTGTTATGAATAATAACAACAAGTTCATAAGTGAGATTAAGGAAAAAAGACTGGCAAAATTCACAAATGCAATTAAAACAATTGAAACAAGGGAAGAAACAGAGGGGCATCGTAAAGATTTATGGCACCATTATCACCAATTTTGTCTGCAATAAGAAACAGGCAGAATACGTCTATTCCTGCAATGTTTAAATCTAAAATCCCTCACAATAAAAAATTGAAGTTCAGAGGAGGCTTTTTTTCACTTTAATACACTTTACCTGGTAAAGTGTATTAAAGTATAATAACTAAATACCATATTGTATGCAAAAATCTAATTTATTAAAAGTAAAAAAATATAATTATATACAGGATGTATTTTTTAGAAGTACTTAAGTAGGTACAACATAAACTATTAAAAATTCATTAAAGATACAGCTTGAAAGATTCATTTACATCAGATTTTTTAACAGGATTTGCAGTACGTTTTCTCTTTTTTCTTGTTGAAAATCCTCTGAACTTCAATTTTTTTTTATTGTGAGGGATTTTAGATTTAGACATTGCAGGAATAGACGTCGTCTGCCTGTTTCTAACTGCAGACAAAATTGGAGATAATGGTGCCATAAATCTTTGCGATGCCTCTCTGTTTCTTCCCTTGCTTCAACTGTTTTAATTGCATTTGTGAATTTTGCCAGGCTCTTTTCCTTAATCTTACTTATGAACTTGTTGTCATTATTCATAACAGCTACTTTGCTCAACGATGGTAGGATAATATCTGTTTCATCATACTCGGCAACAACTGTAGATAAAGTAAAATATATTATGATACATGAAAAATGATTCCATATTATTAACATTTTATGCCCCCATAATATATACTAAGCCATTATACCAAGAAATTTTAACCGAAACCGACACCATTTAGTAAAATAGTACCTGTACCCTAATTAGTTCACACAAAAGCACTTACCTACACCTACAACTCTCCTTATTTTATTATATAATTATTATTTATCTTCGAAAAATGAGAAATCGGTTCATTTTTCTCAGAATGAGCAAATTCGCATAAAGGGCATTTCTTGGTTTTGGGAGTGTTTGAGGGAATATCATGTTCTTTATTTCCATCCGTCTGTTGCGTATGTGTTTTTAAATGGAATACGAAGTGTTTTTTATTATTGAAATTTTTTCCATAGTTGCAAGTAAAAGACAAATTCTCCTCCGATTTATAAATTTTCGGTGTCAAAGACAAATCTGCCTTGTGTATTGTTTTTATAATGTTTTCTCAAATTTGATATGGAGCTAAATGTCTTTTTGCACACAAGTGTTTATTGTCCATTTATGTTGTATTAATGTTGTATTTTAAAGAATACAACATTAAGTAGGTATTAGAAATTCATTATTGATGTATTAGCCGTTTTCTTTTGCACCTGATTTCGAGATCATGATTTGATATTACCCAATCAGGCTCCTTTATTTTTTAAATCCACGAATAGCATTGCAGATATTGTAATCATGATTCAGAAATCAGGTGCAAAAGAAAAGGCTATTATCTATATCATAGATTAGGTAGGTATAGGCATAGATTAATAACGGTTATAGGTACTTAACTTACATTTACTTAAAAATATATTAATATAGATAGGTAGGTAGGCCGATAAAATCAACATTATATTAGAAATATTTTAACGCAACATAGATTTTCCTGAAAGCAATGAAATAGTATTAATTTATTGATTTATTATTTATACTTAGTGGTAGTGATGTGCCGGATAATTATCCATTTATAATTAACCGGATAATTATCGATAATTATCCGTCGGCTAAAAATCCTTTCAAAATTAGCAGGCTAAATATTATTATTTTTTAATTTGTGTGATTATTTTTATTTTTGATGTACTTAACTAAATGATGAGGATTGCGGTATTATAAAATAAAATACAAAATAATCGCTACCTCTAAATTTAATTTCTCCTTATCTTTGACTTATAATATGCGATGACCTAGATATTCTGATGTGTGAAAAATTAAAAAACAATGTATATTCAGCTAACGGCTAATTATAATATTTTTAGCCGGCTAAATGCTAGTTATATAATTAGCATTGGCTAAATATATAATTAGCTGCTAAAAACCCATCACTGCCAGTGATGTGCTGGATAATTATCTGGTTATAATTAACCGGATAATTTGGCCGATACACTGGCTAAGAGAGGCTCAAGTATACAGTTTACAGGGCCCGAACCAGTGCTGGGGCTTCCGCCTAGTTATGTAGCAAGGTCCATTGGAAACTGGATCAAGGTAAGATCAAAGGAAGAATGGTCAAACGTGACTGGGCTGCGACAAGCCAGGCTCTTAATTGAAGGGCTTTGGTCGAACGCAACTCAATCAATACTTGCGCTAAGTCGTAACAGCATAAGGATTGTCACAGGACTGTTGACAGGTCACGGACATCTTAACAAGCACCTTAACACTATCGGTCTTAGTGACACTAGAAGGTGCAGGTTTTGCGGACACGATGACGAGGACTCCATTCACATCCTCTGTCGCTGTGCCTGCCTCATGGTCAAGAGACACAAACACCTGGGCGCAGCATTTCTTCTGCCTCAGGACATTAGGGAGCTTCCCCTACAACGGGTGTTGGCCTATGCGCACAGCACGGGTCTCTTCCAATAACTCCCAACTAGCGGCAGGCACAATGGGTCGAAAGACCTGAGTGCTGCGGGTAACCGCGCCGCCTATCAACAACAACAACACAACCGGATAATTATCGACAATTAGCCGCCGGCTAAAAACACTCTCAAAATTAGCAGGCTAAATATCCAACAAGACCATGCAGACTATGTAGAGGAATAACCTCTTTATTGGCCTTTTTGTTAGGAAATCCAAATTAGTAATTAGTAAATTTAATTAATCTAGTCTTGTAATTATCGAATTAAAGTAAATTAGACTCCCGATATTGGTCAGTGTAGTAATTAATTAGTATATAATATAGTTAACCATATAAGTCAGGAATTTGGCAGTGCTTTGAGAAAGGTATATGAATAGGTATAAGGTATAATAGGTATTCTGATCTGATGTGTCAAAAATTGAAAAACAATGTATATAAGTAGTCGTTATTCTCATAACGGCTAATTATAATATTTTTAGCCGGCTAAATGCTAATTATATAATTAGCATTGGCTAAATATATAATTAACGGGTAAAAACCCATCACTGCACCTACGTTAATAACAATTATTTATTCTAGAGGTATAAAAAAGAAATGATTTTAAATTATATTTACCTATATAATTGCGGATTTATAATTTAACTATAATATAATTACTGCAGTCAATGTAGTCTGCAGTTTATGTTTCTTTCAAGATAAGGATGAATCCAATATTTTTTCTTTCTTCGTCTTATAATTTTTAAATCGGCGACATCTTTTTGGAGCCGTTGGGTATCTATCACCGTTTTCTTTTCAAGATCGCCGCGCCCCAGGGCGTCAAACTCGTGGCGGACCATAGAGAGCCCTTGAAAAGAACATGAATTTAGGGGATATTTGCCAGTTTGTTTATTTAACCTAAATACAAAATGAAAATACTGAAAATAGTAAAATAGTAATTACGTTTTTACTCTATATGTATGAAATTCTGATACCTACTGTGATTATTTTCCATTTTCAGTATAATTCAGTAGTTTGTTGATGTTTCTACGTTTCTACCGATCTAATCTAACCTCACTAATATTTTGGAGCGCCAAACCCCAGCAAAAATGGTAGTGCTCGAGGGGAAAGGGGAAAGCAGTGGAGGGCGTCGCGCACTCAGTTAAAAGAACATGCTGCGGAACAGCTCCGAGTTCCTCTAAGCTGCCCAAGCCATTGAAAAGAATGCAGTATATGATATACATTTACAGTCCCGTGTGAGAATAAATAAATAAATATATAAATTGCGACACAAGATCATTTCGACAATTGCCGCGCCGTTACCGTAATTGTCACGTCGACCCGTGAGAGAGCGCGCTAAGAAAGTGCGCGCGCAACTCGGATCATTTGTGACCGTTTGGGATTTAGACGTTCGCCGTTCGCCTGTCTGTGCTCTGCTCTGTATCAGTATCAGTCTGTGTTCTGTATTTGTGGTGTGAGGTTTTGTATTTATTTATAGCGACTATAAATAAATAAATACTAATGCCAGGTGTTTAGAATCGTGTATAGAAAGATCTCTTGTTCTTTTGGAAAGATTTAAAACAAACTAGTATTTCTAAAAAATATAACCATAGATTACAATAAAATATTTGTTGTATTGTTGTATGTATATAAGATAAAAAGTATCAATGGCTACTAGTCATCAAAGTCTCCCAGTATCTCAAATTTTAAAGTCGAAAAGTGAAATAGAAAATGAACCTAAAAAAAAATCCCGTGAAGATTGGCGTAAGGCTAAAGAATTAGAAGAAGCCCGAAAAGCTGGTACAGCACCAGCAGCTGTCGATGAAGAAGGAAAAGACATAAATCCTCATATACCACAATATATTTCAAGTGCTCCTTGGTATTATGGAACAACTGGACCCACATTAAAACACCAGAGACCCCAAGAGGATAGGCAAAAGCAGTTTTCCAATCTAAATGAATGGTATAAGAGAGGTGTTGACACTGTAAGTTTACATTTTAAATAAGGTATAAATAGTTTTCTTGTTGAAGTTAAAAATTGGTTAATACCTATATTTAATGTCATCTTGAGTTAGGTTTGGGAATCTATGGTGTGGAATACAAAAAACAGTTACATATTTTTATTTCTTTGTAATACGTGGTTTTGTTTAACGTGGATACATATACTTAATTATATTCATATCAATCTCGCATTCTAAAAAGCATTAATCGCGCTTGTTTATTTAAGTCATTTTAATTTACATACCGCTTTATTCAGGCCCTACTGGGGAAAGAATCAGATATAGATATTTAGCAAAGGGCAACTTCTGCTAGAAAAATTGGCTAAATTCTAACTAAATAAGGTAATCTGCTTAACTAACAAGTTGAACCTGTTGGGTGAGATATAATATGGTGTGAGCCACAATGGACCATATAGTTATAGTGAAGGGTCTGGTTTTCAGTTCACTCAGCCTAACCTACACATCGTGTTAGGATTTTTTACTACATAAATGAGAAATACTCCTTGCATTATATCCTCTCTAGTGTACTCCTCGAGTTGCTTATATTGTAGGACAGGCCTCTATATTGAAACCGGTTTCTATAATAAAACTGGCTTCTGTATTAATTCTGTTATTCTAGTAATTATGGTAAGGTAATATATTTTTCTGGTAGTTGCCATAATTTAAATTCCTCGCCTTCTTTTATAATTTCAAATACCTAGTACGGAAAGTTTTTTCTCAACATAATCTTCTATGGGTTTATCACCGTGTATCATTTTTGCAACAAAAAGTAGGTATGTGATTGAAAATGTCTGTAAAGTCATAAATTAACATGACAACAGCATAATGTAATGACAATGCATTTTACAGTGACTATACATTTTCTCATGATTGTTAATTATATACTTAAGTATCAATTTATAAATTGCTGTCACATGTTAGGCAGAAGCCTTATTGGCTTGCTTTACGATTATAAATAAACTGATGATTATTTTAACTTTCCTAAATATAATTTCAGCTTGTGTGGTGGCAATTCTAATGTAGATATTTGTAGGCATAATGAAAATATACCTAGTTCATCCACATTTTTTTTTTTTTTTTTCATAGAATTCATAATCCTACGCTGAAAACTAATTTTGAAAAATTGTTCTAGAGCAAGATAGTCATAAAGTATCGCAAGGGAGCTTGTGAAAATTGTGGTGCCATGACCCATAAAAGAAAAGATTGCATGGAAAGACCCAGAATGGTAGGTGCCAAGTATTCAGGTGCAAATATTGCTCCAGATGAATTTTCCCAAAGAAATTTGGCACTAAGTTTTGATGGGAAAAGGGATCGTTGGAGTGGTTATGATCCAACAGAACATAAAGCTGTTATAGAAGAATTTCAGAAGGTTGAGGAAGCTAAAAGGCATTTAAAAGCAGAGAAATTAAATGCAAATGAAGATACTGATGGTGATGATGAAGATAAAGATGAAGATAAATATGTTGATGAAGTTGATATGCCAGGAACAAAAGTAGATAGCAAACAAAGAATTACTGTGAGAAATTTGAGAATTCGTGAAGATACTGCAAAATATTTAAGAAATCTGGATCCTTCTTCAGCCTACTATGATCCTAAAACAAGATCAATGAGAGAAAATCCCATTCCAAATGTGGATGAAACGTAAGTTAAAAAATATATGTGTGTTATTTTATAAATGCATTAACAATCAATAAATAGAAAACACAGTATTGTGGAGTCTATAGTTTAATTATTTACATGCAAATTCACCACCTTGATGATGAGTGATAGTTTATGTTTTTAAATTCAACATTTTGGTGGTCCATATCAAATCAATTAGAATCCAGAATTTTCAAAACCAAATTTATGAATGGATTCCACATTGTTGGCTTAAATGTTGCTTTTAAAAATGCACATACAAGGATTGAAACCTGTCATTTCAAATGTTTTATATTGTTATATTTCGGTTACTAATAAATTAGTCTCATGAGAAAGGATGTGAATATGGATATGTGGAATTTTATTTGAGATAGAGCCACCCAACAAAAGCCAATTACAGGGTGGGGTGGGAGATTATTAGAAGGCCATATTGGAAAACCAGTTTTTTGTACATTTAATGACATTACATTACAGTAGTATCTTGGCGGATATAGAGAGCTCCAGAAATCTTGCCCGCAAAGAGCATTTGAAACTCACAATTGTATACACTTGTATTTGAAACGCTTGCTTAGATGTGCATGTATTCGGTTCAAATGCAGGTGGCAGGTGGTGTTCAGTGGCTTCTCGAATAAAATTTCAAAAACCATGTAGAATTGCATGCAAACATAAAATCTGAAATAATATATTTTTACAATATCAATTTATCCAGCATGTAGAAAAAAATACAATCTATTAGAAAAGTATGAGAATGCGGCGCAAATTAATAAAATTTTTCAAACGTCTGTAAACGTTGCAAAACGTCGATTAGTAGAGGTAATTTCAAAGTTAGAAATTTAAAACAGTATTTAATTTATATTAAACAATATTGAGCCTTCATCAGGTGGCTCAGAGTTTAATGTTTCAATCCCTCAACCCAAAGGTCAAGGATACGAATCCCCATTGTGCCGGATAATTTTTAAATAAATTATCTATTCGTATATTAAAACTGGTTCACAGGGTTGAGTTGGCAACCATCCTGGTGTGCAACCTAGGATAGGAAAAATGTCGGTTTGGTGTTAATGTGAGAGATTAACATCAGTTGATGTTTACTATCCCCCTAACTAATGAAGTTTTCCAGACTTCGGTCATTCCAGCTCTGAATGGTGGTTAGGGCCTACCAACGTAAGTCATTCCTGAGATGCAACTGCGATCTACTGAATAATAACATGCCACCCTCTCTCCCACAAAGTCTAAGAGCCACCTGACACGAGACTTAATTTAGCACTGAATTCAGTACTCAAATTGCGCGCGCAGATTTAGCGGACTTGTATGCTAGAAATTAGAACATGTTCTAATTTCTTGGACGAAATCAGTATAGTATAAATGCACTACTGGGCATCTTGCATTCGGGCATCAATGCAATTCACTAGGGTTTACTTTTCAATTGGTAGATAGCATCTGTCAAGGATGTAAAATCTTTCCAACGTGAGACCCGTTTAAATTGTATAATTTTTAGTTAATGACTCTTGTCCAGTATATACAGTTCAAGCAGCTTTTTAGCTTATACAAATACTATATAAAAATATGTCTAACTTACTTATGGTATGACTCTTAACATTACTTTAAACTTGTTATTAATAATAATATCCCTATCCCTCACTTTCATTGTGATGAATCCAGAGGTCAGAGACTTGTGTGGCAGAGGGAGTGGCATATTATTATTTTACGGACCGCAAGTGCACCCAGGAATGACTTCAATATTATAATTTTAACCACCATTTAGTACGAGAATACGGGAAACCTGGAAAGCTTTATTAATTAAAATGAACACTAGGTTTTTAGCCATTTATACACTGAGATTGTAGTGCTGATTGCATATTAAGTACGCTACTAGTTTTATGTGCACAAATTTAATGTAGGAGCAATTAGAATAAATTTACCAACGGCGAGATTCGAATCATAATCAAATGTATGGAACGATTAAAAACCTCCTGTCTTTAACCGCTTGACCACAATGCATCTGTCTATATTCAAAATTATCTTCTCAAATATTTTCTATTCGTGTATTTTGTGATGATAGGGTGCCCTAAACTCTTATACTGTGGGGTAACTTGTTTTATATCATATTTCAATTTTGTTCCATTTATTAATGTTACCCACATTATTGTGAAAGTTGTACGGTGTATTTGTACTTTGTCAGAAGTTTATAGTTTTTTGTCCTTTATAAAGTTAATGAACATAGGAATACCTAACTATATGAACTTGGTTGAAGATTAAACTACACTACAATTTCCAATGTAATCATATTAAGTCATATATTTTGAAATTTCAGGTATCAGGGAGAGAATTTTGTTCGCTTTACTGGTGATACAACAAATCATGCAAAAGCTCAATTATTTGCTTGGGAAGCATATGAAAAAGGAGTTGATGTCCATCTTTTAGCAGAACCAACAAAACTTGAGTTGTTGCAAAAAGAATATGAAAAGAAAAAAGATCAATTCAAAACTAAAATACAAAGTAGTATTTTGGATCGCTATGGTGGAGAAGAGCATTTGCAGGCTCCACCCAAATCGTTACTTCTTGCACAGACTGAAGACTATGTGGAATATTCAAGATCTGGTCGAATCATTAAAGGGACAGAAAAAGAAGTAATCAGATCAAAATATGAAGAAGATGTATATATTAATAATCACACTTCTGTATGGGGTTCCTACTGGAAAGATGGGCAATGGGGTTTCAAATGCTGCCACTCTTTTATAAAAGTATGTTTATTTTAATATTTTATCTTAAACACTAAAAAATAGAGTTCTATCACAATTTCTTAATTATATTTTCTATTGCTTTGAGAATCAATTTGAAACATTTACGCAGAGTTTTGTTGGAACTTACTTTTTTTATCGAATTTACAATTAGTCTAATTTATTAAATAAATAATAATAATTGAAGAGTTACGAAGCCTCTAAAGATACAGAACTAAGAAATTTATTATTGTATCACGTGGTCTGGTTTTCAGCCTAGTCGCTTTTTAACTTAACTTACGTGCTGTTGTATCAAAAGTATACACATGAAATGAGGCATATACATGAAGTTTATTATTCTAATTTTTCATAAAAAAAGTCCCTCTCCCTCTGTCGATGTTGTTTCATGATACAAAATTTACCATGCTAAATACTTTCAAATACAATTTGAAAGTAATTTTTCAGCTTTTGTTAAGCTATAATGCTATTCCAAATTACTTGCTGCTGACATAGATGAAATTAAATGAAAATTTAATCTATCAGTTATTCATTTTAAAGGAAGCCCTTTTTAAATCAAATAGAAAATAATATAAACAGAAAGGACATAAAAAGCCAATATATTTTTTTTAGTTGTGGACAACACAACAGTTTAAAACAATTTATTTGAAGGAGATGCCGAAAACAACTACTCTATGGGCAATGTGCCCCGACTAAAAAGAGGGCACTACGGTGTATTTATCACCACTACCAACATTCATGATGTCTCTTAGGCAAACATGTCGCAACATGTATATTGATTCCACTACCTATGGCCCTCTGATAAGCGCATCCCTTGGCACCGAATGTTTTTTTGGTACAGAAACGAATTTTAAGATGCCGGAGTAATGCAATGCCCGTCGGGGCACATTCCCTGTAGAGTAGTTTTTGGCATTTCCTTCAAATAAAGTGGCTAGGATTGTCTTCCTACTTGGTGTGTTTCTCGCCTCTACTAAATTTTAAAACAATGTGTTGAAATATTGAAAAAGGGTAATTTAACAGCTGACTTAGTTGCTTTTGTACATTTAATTAATGCGTTCCTATTTTTGTAGAAAATGATCATTTATTCTATAAATTTGATTTGATATTTACAATTAATTTAAAACTTTTTAACATTCTCATAATCAGCTTCCTTAGTAATTTCCAGGGACATTTGAATTATAACAGCATATTTACTATGTGATATCTGAGATCATAAGCCACAATGTTGCTATAAAAACACCTTAACATTTTCTAAATATAAATGAAACTGATTATTCCGGAAATAATAAGTAGTTGTTTAGAAAACTCAGTTTTAGATTTTGTATTTGTTTCAGAATTCTTATTGTCTTGGAGAATCTGGGCAGAATATCAGTAATGCATCAATTGAGCCGAGTAAAGTAGAAAAAAATCAAGACAATGAAAAATATAATACAGATACAGAAAAACAAGATAATGGTAATACATCTAGTGAAGAAAGCACTGAAATTAAAAGTGGGAAGAGGAAGAAAAGAAAAGGAAAAAAGAAGAAAAAAGACAAATTAAAGGAAGCTTTAGAAGCAGAAGAGGCAAA
Source organism: Pogonocherus hispidulus (assembly GCA_963924545.1). Classification (NCBI taxonomy): domain Eukaryota; kingdom Metazoa; phylum Arthropoda; class Insecta; order Coleoptera; family Cerambycidae; genus Pogonocherus; species Pogonocherus hispidulus. Next base: position 85,682 of record CAWUQG010000003.1, read on the forward strand.
CCAAAAGAAAGCTGATGAGCTCCTTTCAATGGATGAAAGGAAAAGACCATATAATAGTATGTTTGAAGTAAAAAAACCGACAGAAGAAGAAATAGAAGCATATTATTTAAAAAGAAGGAGGATAGATGATCCAATGAGTCAGTTTTTATAAATATATAATATATACTTTATATTTATTTTTAGTTAGTTTTAATATAGTTAGTTTATAGTTTATATATATATATATATGTATATATATATTAAATAAAATAATTTATTCTGATGTATTTATTTGTTTTAGAGAATAGAACACTCTATTGTGACCATCTTAAATTGTTTTCGGTTTTATATGGGCACCACCATTCAAATTTTGGTATTTTGGTATGGTCCACACTGACTACTCACTGATGAGTACAGGCTGGGTAGATTCAGTGAAGAAGGTGCAATAATGTACATGCCAGGGGTCAGTGTTCCTTAACCTAAGTAATAAAAGTCAAACAATTCTAGGTACTAAACTATTTATTAATATTTTAAATAAATCGATTGGTGAACAGACAAGAAGGAACATTAAGTATGCAGAAAATATTAATAGCAATAATTGTTAGTAAGCAGCAGTAAATAGACAAGCCATGAATATTATAAGTAAATAAACAAATTCGGTAGCAATTGTCATTAAGCAGGTAATAATAAAACAGAAATAGGCAAAAATTAATTGGCAAATAAATAAACAGTTGGTCATACAGCAAAGCAATAAATCTGAATGTATTTACTCTGACTAAGCAAGCAATATCAGCTAAGCAAGTGCGGTAATTAATTAATTAGCAACAACAGCCAGGAGTAACCCAAGCACAATGTTGGGAGGAAAAATTGATGCGGTACATTTACACCAGTCGGATAAAATAATAGGCAGTGACGTATTACCGCGTGACGTAATAAATTGTGGTGGGGACTGTAATTCCATAGGCGTACGCAAAAATCATTGGAAAGGTGCTAATAATGACGAATTTCCTCGCTTGTCAGATGAGATCGTTTACGCGTTTCTAATCCACTACTCCCCGCGATCGCTTCCATAATAAAATCCTTTTCTTCGAACACTAAATAAACTAAGTAACACATCACCAAGTTCACCAATTAATATATGCAGTGCAGACACAAATTACAGCATTTCCCGCGTACTACGCTTATGTCAGGCTGCGATGAACTACTTGGATGTGTGTGAAATGCGCATGTCCGATCTTCTAGACACTCTTGACTTTTGTTGCAAAGGTTGCATATCTCGCTCTTCGTTTTTTAACCCGTTAAACAAAGACGGAGCTATATCAGACGTAAAGAATTGTGGTGGCATCGAATAGAGAAGCATGGAACCACCATGGAACAGACAATTTATAATTCTGTTCAATAGTAATGCGTAAGCGGCATCACTTTTCTATGTGCAAACGTTTGTGCCGCTATGTATTAAGTATTTACACTTCGTCCCTATTCTGTATCGAATTAGATCATGAGTCACTGCCTATTATTTTAGCCGACTGGTATAGTAAAACACTACAAAACACAAAATACACATTCATCAGGCTTTTGTGCACCTGGATTCTGGAAATGTTAAGACTGGTGTACTCTATCAAGCAATTTGTTCCATATTAATAATAATAATAATAATACATTTATTCTCAACGGGTTTACCCAATTACAGAGAAAATGTTGAAAATAGTATAAAATATACAAGACAAATTTAAGAGAAAAAATTAAAAATAAAAAGAAAAGTAAAATACAAAACAAAAGCAAACATTAGTTGCGTTAATCATGGAGCCACTGCTTATAACTATTAACAATACAACAAGAACAAATAAAATACTAAAATAAAAGTAAACATTAGTTGCGTTGATCATAGAGCCACTGCTTATAACTATTAACAATACAATTCACACTATCAGAATGTATGTCGCATATATGGGAGACATTGTTAAACAACTGAGACATTTTATAAACAGGTGACTTGGACAAAATATTAGTTCTCGGTGTTACACAATAAAAAGTCTGCGTCTGTCTCGACTCCACTCTAGGCACCGACAACTTAAATTGGCCCAACAAGTATTCACACTATCCTACAGCTAAACAGTTTACTCAGAAATGTCAAAGCAGTACAATTTCTTCTGTCAGCCAGGGTCTGCAAATCAAATGATGCTAATAGAACCTCCTGATCATATCCTCTAGGCGGATAGTAACCATTACATTTTAAAAACATATATTTTAGACATTTTCGCTGGACAGACTCGAGTTGTTGAACATAATTATGATATATAGGTGACCATATCACTGAACCATAATCACACTTACTTCTAATAAAAGTTACGTATAATAGTTTTAAGGTATTAGCATTCGAAAAACCGCCCCAGTTTCTAACAAAATAACCCAATAGCTTGTAAGCCGAGGAAACAGTATCAAAAATGTGCTTATTAAAAGTGAGCTCAGTGTCAAAAACCACTCCCAAGTCCTTAAATGTTTTACATCTTTCTAATGCAACGTTGTCAAGTGAATAATTATAGGTGATAGGATTTGGTTTTCTATGAAAAGACAATACTTTACATTTAGATAAGTTAAGCTTAAGATAGTTATCACTGCACCAGGCCTGAACTGCATTAAGCGCTTTTTGCAATAAAGCACAGTCGCTTAAAGATTTTGCCTCAAGATAGATTTTTAAATCATCGGCATACAACAAATGCTGTACCGGTATTCTTGTAGATATATGATTGATATATATTATAAAAAGCAAAGGTCCCAAGTTGGACCCTTGCGGTACTCCTGAAGTAGAAATATAGGTGTTAGACTTTACTCCACCATATTCAACAAACTGAGACCGATTAATTAGGTACGATTTCATTAATTTTAAGAGGGAAGCTGAAAATCCCATTAAGTGCAGTTTTGACAGCAAATGATGGTGGTCAATCTGATCGAAGGCTTTTTTAATATCGGTATATATAACATCCACCTGACTTGCAGCGTCGAGAGTGCTAGATATATAATGAGTAATGCAAGCCAGATTGGATACAGTCGATCTTTTTGACATAAAACCATGTTGGAAGGGCGTAATTGAAGATTTTACTGAATTGTAAATTGTTTCATAAACTATAATTTCGAAAAGTTTGCCGAAGTTACAAAGTATAGCTATTGGCCTGTAGTTATTTATATATGAACGGTCGTCAGATTTATGTATAGGACATATTCTAGCAGTTTTCCATAAATCTGGATATGATTCAGTTAACAGAATTACATTGAACAGGTAAAGGAGTGGTTCTACCAAAGCATAAATGCAGTCCATAACAACAAAACTCGGCACATTGTCTACACCGGCGGTCATCTTATTTTTTAGTTTCTTAGATGCTAAAATTATATCATTTTCTGATATTGAATCAATAGAGATATGTAAATTAGACAGTGATATCGAATCAAAGCTGGGGGAGCAGTTGGAATCTAAATACGTACTAGAAAAATACTCAGAAAACCCATTTACTATAGACTGGGACGTTTCATAGGTTATTTCATCATTATCATTATTTAGGTGCATCATACCGGGGATTCTAGATCTTTTATTTTTGCTATTTATGAAAGACCAAAACTTATTAGGGTCCAATGAAATGTTTCGTTCTATATCCTGAATATAGGCGGTGTAAGATGACTCAATTTGTCCCTTTATTAAAGTTCTCAAGTTTTTAAAAATTTGCAAGTAGTGATCTGTTTTATATTTTTTATTTTTATGAGCCGAGTTTTTTAAGCGTATATTATCTATGATTTCTCTGTTAAACCATGGTGGATAATACCTCTTTGAATTTCGTGAAGGTTTTTTTATATATAGGAACACATGCATTAAATATACTATCAAGGGTTACATAAAACATGTCGCAGGCTTCATTGATATTATTATAATTTTTTATATTGCTCCAATCAGTTTCTTGTAACAAGTTATATAATAGTGGATAGTTGGCGCGTTTAAAATTGTATTTAATGGTATTAGAATTAAATGAAAAATTATTTGATTCTACGGCATTCAGTTGAAGACAAATATTAAGTGACGGATGATATACGTCATCCTCTTTAGTAAAGGGACAAGTATCTCTATACACTGAACATGTAAAATTTGCAATAACTAAATCCAATAGCCTATCATGTTGATTCAGAACATAATTATATTGACTACCATGTAAAAAATTAATAAAGTTGTTTACTGCTCTGCATTTCGAGTTGTTAGCATCAACATGAAACAAAGGTGCATTAAAGTCACCTAAAACCAAAGTTTTACAGCCAGAGTAAAAACATCCGAGCGACTCGAATGTGTTAAAAAACATTTCATAGTCTTCAATACATATTAATCGCTCGTAGGAGGAATCATTGCCAAGGTACACCTAGTGAAACGCAAACTGGAAACAGTGAAAGGCTTAATAGGTTATAATCCAGACTGACACTTCGGAGCTGGTTAGTGTCTCTTGGTGCAAAAGCACCAAGTTACAAGGCATTGAGTTACAGGTTATTTTCATTCAAACAAGTTACAAATACACACAATACTACTTCGCCCAAGTCAATCTTACTTTAAGGCGACCGCAACCGCAGCTATGTGTACCTGGACCTTTGCTTCCCAACGGCCGCCGTGTGAGAACGGTTTCTGTAAGATACACGCAGGAACGGGGCTAGGTTGGAAGTCTTATCAATTGCTACAAATGATTACTACTCCTGATGCCTGCTGGTTGCTGGTGCTGGCGGAAACAAAAGTTCTCTTTTTAGGCAGCTACACCACATGACTATAAAACGTGTGGGAGAATCATCGCGCATTGCATGCGCGGTATTTTTTATTAAAATTCAGTCAGTTTGGTGGTGTACACGGTACTAATATCCAACCAAAAATTATATAGTCAAATTATAGCAACACAGTTTTGTTTCCAACAATATTTAAAACAATAGTTTTTTGTTTACTACATTAGAAACTACTAATGTAGTAAACAAATGTGATCCTCAAATCGAGGATCGCATTCGCCATAAGCAGAAACGTCGAATGCAATCATATGGGTTTGTTCCAAACGTATATCCTGTGGCTGATCAGCAAATGCCTACAGGTAAAGGATGGCGTTCTTTCCTTTCAAAACCTTCTAACAAACGAAGGCTACAAGAATTCCTTTTAAAAGAATGGGTAACATATGACCATAATGCTGATTGGTATTTCACAGCAGGCCTCTTTTGCTATGACCTTACATCTGGCGAATGCGATCCCCGATTTGAAGCATCCTCACCATCTGAAGCGGATACTAGAGCATTTTTCCAAGCGGCACAACTGAGCGATTCTCATTCAGTTGTTTTCGATTTTTAGGACACAGATGTTTGGATTATTGCTTCACATATTAGCCATTTAACTGAACAGGATATGTACATGTATAAGAAAAAACCAAATGGCTCAGAATTTTTTTATTGTAGGTCTCTGTGTTCAGATTCAGGGAAAGCTTCTGATGCGGTTGGCGTTTATACGTTTACCGGTTGTGATTCTGTAGAAGGGTTCTTTGGTTTGGGAAAGGTCACCGCAATGACCTTCATTCAGATAATCTAGGTATTTTCAGATAATACAGCAACTTTGTGCTATTGAAGAGTTTTCAGAAAACCTTCTTCTTAACTTAGAGTTATTAACAATTAGGGTTATATATAGCGATCCAGTAAGCAAAACGATGGGAGAGGCTAGAGCACGTAAGTGGCGGCAATTACAACAATTTGATACTGCACGGCTGCCGCCAGACATGCATTCCTTTAAACAACATTGTCTCAGGAGTCACTTGCAGCCTTACGAATACAAGAATGCACGGCAGTTAAGACGCTTAGTTCCTACTAGTTTTGGGTGGAAATCAGAAGAGAACGAATTGCGACCTGTCATGCATACCCAACCGGCATTGCCTAGAGTACCCCAAGAGTTTTTTCAACATCAGAGTATACCTGATGCGGAGGCGGAAGAACAAGAAGCTGATGAACCAATTGTGTATGACTCAGCAGCAGAAGACAGCGACACAGATGATGAATAAATAATAATATGTATAAAATTGTTTGTTTTGTTTTTAATTCTTCAATAAATCTTTGATTCGAAACACCCTGTATTTAAATTTGATACTTACAGTATCTTTTTTTATTATTAGTGACCTATAAGTACACCTAAAATTCCTAAAATAATAATATTATCCAAATAAGTAAGGCAATTTAAGCATTTTTTTTTCTTTTCATATAGAAATTCAATATGGCCGCCAAACGACAACATTTTCAAAGTGGCTCCCATCCTTAAATTAATTAAAATCATGTTAAAAATACGTATCAATAATAAAAAAAAGGTCCCCGAAAAAAACGCACGGGACTTACTCTCTCGACCGGACTATGATACAACTACACAGATATGCTCATAACTTTCGTTTGTTTGCGCATGACGTCATTCGTGAGGGAAAAAAGGTAATGCGATGCGAAAATTCTTATGGCCAGTGATCACGGATTTCTTAAAATAAACTGGATCGCTGATTCCTAACTATCATTTTGTCAGTTGTAAGGTGGTCGGCATACTGTGCTAACATTCCATTGGCTAGTTTTCAGCTAATGATGTTGAGGTATTTATAGAGGGAAATTTTGAAAATAGTTTGGTGAGATATGGGCATATGACTAACTAAATATTACTTATATGGATGGATATGGGTATAAAATATGTACACTGTTGTAATAAAAATACTTTAGCAGCGGGTCTAAAAAGTTAACTTAATATAGGGTTATATCAAAGATTAAATTGTATTATTTGTGCATTAGATATGACGAGTAATTGACAGGACTGGACTCAAGAGTTATATTTGTGCAGCAAAGGTACACATAATTTTTTTCTATTTATAGTGCATTTCAAATTATTGGAATCATCTCTTTTTAATTTGACTTGAAATGATTTTCGACAAAGTCGAAATTTATGTGCTTGTAACACGGATTTCTTAAAATAAACTGGATCGCTAATATATACTGGTGGGGGTAGCTAAAAATAACAACTGATAAGCGGCCGCCATACTGTGCTAACTTCTAGGTATTTTATGAACTAAATGATGGTAACACTGTTGAGTTACTAGCACTGCTTTTATATTTTATTTTTGTTTTGTGGTTTATAAATATAAATGAAGTTCTGTGTGCAAGGTGCAAGTTATTTATTTCTTAATCTGAAGAAAAAACATGCAATTTCATCATTTCATCCATTTGGTCGAAGTATTCAATGTTGAAGGTTGCGATAAAAGTCTAAAAACGTAGATATCTGTTATCTGAAGAGTCAGTCGAAAGGATACAAGGTGAAAAAGGCTGCAGTTTTGGAAAGAGTGCAAATTGAAGAATTTTTGACTAAATCTTGTGATAAAGAATATTTTATGATTAAGGTAATAACTCTTAACTTTTTAGACAATATGTATTAATAATACTTTGAATCATTTTAGGTTGCGCTAGTAATAGGAGACTCTGGTGCTTGTCGATGCTACGAATTGACGAATTTGAAAATCACTAATGTATAGGACACTGGCGCGTATCTAGTTGTTTCGATACCAGATACCAAGACCGGCATTTCACGAAAGTTTAAAATTATAAATGAAGGATTTTCTATCAACGACGTAGAGATGTGTAGAAAATGTATTTCCCTTAGACCAAAGAACTTATCACAAAACAGATTCTTTTTATATTATAAGAATCAAAAATGTACTTCTCAGCCTGTTGGAATCAACACATTGGCAAAAGTTCCATCAAAAGTTGCATCGTTTCTGAACTTGGCAAACGCGGAAGCTTATATTGGCCACTATATGAGGGTGCACTTCAATAACTTTATTGGGAAATAAAGGTGCCGACTTTACACCCATCAAGCGGCATGGTGGGTGGAAGAGCCCTGCTGTGGCAGAGAGCTATATTGAAGACTCCGTATCTAACAAACTTGGTATTGCAAGGAAAATCCAAGGTTCTTCTCTTTCAAGTCATTCCTCAGGAGAGGAGACATCTAAAATTTGTTGCAAGAAGCAACTACAAGCTTCCTATTAACGGAAACGAAGTGAAATATGAAAAAGCGAAAAACGAAATGTCTATTAATATAAATGTTAATGTTAATTTTAATAAGTAAATTAAATTTGGTTGATTTAAGTTTATATTTTTTTATTATTTCAGTAGTGGATAATAGGTTACTTTATATGCTTTATAAGTGTGGATAAAACTCCTATTATAATGTGATTGTGTGTATAAATTATATTTTAAATGTGTTTTTATTAAATTCCTACCATAATCATAATAATTTTGAGTTCTGAAGTTGTTAATGTTATCTTCTAGAAAAGAAGTTATTACCATATTGTGTAGTATAAACTTCATGTAAGTTTATAACAAAATAACTGATTAACCTATCCCAATTCATTCACAATATTTAATATATCTTAACAGTGTAAAGTATAAATTTGACTAATAACTACTTGACATTACTAATTGTATGATGTCATTCAGTTAAAAAATATTTTTTTAGTGCCGTTTTTACTGATAAGACGTGCAGCTACTTTCATAGTGATGGCTTTTTATATATGCAGCTCCTGCCACAATTAAAATAACTACAAACATATGTCTATTTCTTCGATAAATACCTACCTTATATCGATACCTTTTTGCCAAACTATCGTAAGTGACATTTTCCATGAAAATGACTATGGATCTATCGTAAGTATAATATGCAAATACACATCTTGGCAGAGGTAGATAGATCCATAAATATGTAAACGTATTTAAATGTTTCACGGTTAAATAACTGCATACATTTTATCGTAAGTAACAGAACTGTAATAGGCAGAGTGGCAGAATTGTCGTAAGTAGCCTAAGGTAAAATTTAGTGAGTGACTTACGATATTTTGGCAAAAAGGTATCGATATTAGAATTCCTCAAAACAATATACAAAACTGATCCTAACTAATTTTTATACTGCAATCAGACAAGGTTCAAATACTTGGTTGACAAACCATGTTACTTTAAAGTTTTTTGGGTTAGTTACTAAATTATGTTTAGACAAGTAACTATTATGAACCAGTTATAATTCCGGCTAATGTAAAATTTATTTAAAAAATGAAGTTGTAACAGGAGAAATAAAGAGTGTCGTCAATGAATTTAATATACATAGATACCAGACATACCATTGGAAGATTTGTACATATAGGGAGTGTCTTTACAAGCACATAAATTTCGACTTTGTCGAAAATCATTTCAAGTCAAATTAAAAAGAGATGATTCCAATTATTTGAAATGCACTATAAATAGAAAAAAATTATGTGTACCTTTGCTGCACAAATATAACTCTTGAGTCCAGTCCTTTCAATTACTCGTCATATCTAATGCACAAATAATACAATTTAATCTTTGATATAACCCTATATTAAGTTAACTTTTTAGACCCGCTGCTAAAGTATTTTTATTACAACAGTGTACATATTTTATACCCATATCCATCCATATAAGTAATATTTAGTTAGTCATATGCCCATATCTCACCAAACTATTTTCAAAATTTCCCTCTGTAAATACCTCAACATCATTAGCTGAAAACTAGCCAATGGAATGTTAGCACAGTATGCCGACCACCTTACAACTGACAAAATGATAGTTAGGAAATCAGAGTAATAAATAAAGGGGAGACCGTTATTTACATTCTAAAGTGAAGCCTTGAGGTAAATGTATTTACAAACATCGGTCCCTGCAACGTCCTTGACATTGATGCCGAAGTTACTTTTTTATTTTTATAGCTAGGTACAGCCGTCATCATTTTCATTGATTAACATGTAAAGATCTACCACATTCTTGACCTCAATCAATTTACAAATTAGTTACATTGTAATATGTTTAAGGCTACCCACTATTTTTTTGTGACTTGTGTTATAATTATAGGCTCTCCATATCCATCAATACATTATTGAAATTTCTAGCGATATTAAGCGCCGGAAGTGGCAACATTGCCTGGTATTAACCTAGTATAGCAAGTAACGCCATTATTTTGAAATCAAAAATTGGTGAAGCCGAGTGTTTTATGTGTTCTTAAACTGTGTTTTTGAACTTAACTTTTGTATATAATTATGTATATTGTAAGCATTTCCGTGATATAGCTTGATACGCCACTACGCTGATACGATCAGGGACCATCGTGTGTTCATTATGTATTGTTTGTTTATCAACATCCAGTAGGTTGAGGTTACATGTTTACATTATGCTTTGAAATAGGGAATGCGGTCTCCCCTTTATTTATTACTCTGATGTTAGGAATCAGCGATCCAGTTTATTTTAAGAAATCGTGGCTTGTAAAGACACTCCCTACATGTACAAAT